>CAJQUW010016164.1:0-51405 GCA_907163375.1 Prostheceraeus crozeri
GATGATGATAGTGAATTTGAAAATATAGAAATTCTGATAGAGTTTTCTTGTCCTTTTTTTCCCAACTTTTCTTGTCCTGAATAGAAACTGCGAAAATTCCGATATCGATTCTCTTCAGCTTGCAGTTGATATTTTCAGGAAGGAAATGGAACTTCCGTCTCATCACATCAGAACGGGACAGTCGCAGGGTCAAGTTTCAGTCTTGGGAAAAAGAAGAGTGCAAAGGTGGACACAGTGGACTTCAAGACGAATGGTCATCGAACTGAATCACTTGCAGGAATTGGTAGACGCCCTCTGACGCCACTTGTACCACCTACGCGGCCTTTGGAGGAGACGAGACTTCATTACGGAGAGTTTGCCGACAACGGACTGCGACAAATTATCCAATCGATCCTCGACAAAGTGACCATCTTTGAGAAACTGCGCTTGGAAGATGAGAGAGCGGAGCTGATTGATTCCGAATGGCGTGTCTTCGCTGCCTTGATCGACAGACTTCTTCTTCTTCTCTTCCTTATCGTTGGAACCATCATGTGTTTGTACTATTTGACTTCAGGCAGTGACTTCTCTTATGATCTGGATAAAATCGTGTGATCCGTCTCTCAATGATATTTTTCTATTTTTCCAGCATATCCACGTCCTGGCTCTTTACAGCACTGAGAATGACAGTATTAGTAGATGTCATAAATTTTATAAATAAATGATAGAAATGTGAAAACGGACAACTTTAACATTCACGCTGAGGCGCATTTATGAGCATCTTCGATTTCTAAAATATTGCTCATGATTCGTTAAAAACGACGCTTTAAAACAGCGGATCTCAAAATCTGGGTAATTACCCAATGTTGGGTAAAATCAGAATGTTTTGGGTAAGGAATGACTTTTTGAATATAGTAAGATTAAGTAAGTCCATTTCTTTATTCCATTGGCCTACCGGATAGACTAAGGGCGTAGATTGACCGAGGGAACTCCATTCTCTCATTGTCTTCGCGCGCGACATATATGATATGATATTATTGTAACTGCCTAACGCATGACCTCTGAATTAGTGCTTGTCTTCCCTACACGCGCGTGCACCTCACGTGCTTCGAGTGAATATTAAGACTACACTTCTTCGCATCAGTTCTTGCTGCAAAGCTTGTCTTAGGAAGATGGCACCGACGAGCAAGAAGCAGAAACTCAAATCGCAGCCTGAGAGAAAGTACATGGATGAACTTTTGGACGCTGAATTTACCGAGTTTATAGAAAGAGGAGTTAGTAGACCACAATGTGTTATTTGCCATAAGATCCTGTCTAATGAAAATAGGAAACCGGGAAAGCTGCGAAAGCATCTTGACAATGTACATCCCGATCACAAAGATAAATATCGAACTTTTTTTGAAAATGGAACGGAGCGTCCCCATGCAAAGACACGATGGGACCGGTCATTTCTCAAAGACAGATTATAACACGGATCATGCATTAGCAGGGGAACTCATCATGCCTGCTGTGAAGATTATGACAAAAAAATGTGTGAAGAGCAAGAACCGAAGAAGCTCTCAAGTGTGCCAGCGTCCAATGACACTATGAGGAGACGCATTGAAGATATGGCGCGTGATGTTGAAGAGCAAGTGGTTTCGGAAATACGATCATCTCCATTCAATTGTGCCATTCAACTCGATGAGACCAATGATGTGGCAAACTGTGATCAACTATTATGCTTCGTTCGCTGCGTTAACTTACTGATAAAATATTCAAGGATGAATATCTCTTTTGCCTTTGTCTTCAAGCGACTGCAACCGTTAAAGATATCCAACTACCGCGACGCCCATCACCTCGATTGGGCCATATGCACAGACGGTGATCCCGCCATGATCGAAGTGAGATCGATTTTTGTCGCTCGTGTCAGAGAAAAGGCTCCTTCGATAACCGTTGTCCACTGTGTCATCCGCCGACCGGTTCTCGCATCGAAAACCCTTCCCGAAGAACTTAAGATTGTCATGGACACTGTAATTCAAAGCGTCAATTTCATCAAGACAAGGGCATCGAATACAAGACTTTTCAAAGCGCTATGTGAGGAGTTAGGAAGTGACTATGTTAGACTTCTGTTTCATACAAAAGTGCGGTGGCTATCAAGAGGATGAGTGGTTCAACGTGTGTACGAAAGTAGCAACGAAATCGGAGATTTTCTATCCATCAAAGGCTATTGTGATGCAAAGACACTCCCCTGAGAAGCTAGCTTATCTCTGTGATATATTCGATGCACTCAACAGTCTGAATTTGTCATTACAAGGACAAGGATACTGCTTGTTGAATGAGTAATCAAAGTTGGACAGATTCTGTGCCCAATTGGACTTATGGATGCGGCGTGTTGACAGTGGCAATGTTGCGATGCGCTGACAACGTTGGACACGCTTATGCAGGCCAAGGGAATAAGGTGCCCAGCCGCACTGATTCACGAACATCTTTAAGAGCTTCAAGCAATGCTAGAACACTGCTGTCCAAAAGCACAGTGTAACACAGATGTTTGGGTTAAGCATCCATTTGCTTCTTGTGAATTATGTATCGAGGAGAGTGATAATATAAAAGACGAAATCGTACAACCACGAGCCGATGAGGGAAGCAAGGAGGAGTTTTCGAGTCAAGAACTTTCGGCGTTTTGGTTGTCAATGAGTGAAGTTTATCCACAACTGTTCCACAGAGCTCTAAAAAGTTTTGCTGCCTTTCCCGACCACATATCTGTGTGAGTCTGGTTTTCAGCTTTCTCTCATATGAAAGATAAATATCTAGTGCGCTGCGAGTGGTTCTGACCTGAGGCTGGCTTTATCAAAGACATGTCCTCGTATTGGTCATCTGATCTCAAAAAAGCAATTACGCTCGCCTCACTGACAGGATTCAATGGAAGCATTTTTGGTTATCAAATTAGCAAGGACTAACCTTAGGCGAAAAACAATTAATAGTGAATTAAATCACAAATCGAACTATTCAGTAATTAAAACCAATGTGAAAAATAAGAATAAAACACAAATGTAAATGTTAAAATATTCAAATGGTAGGTAATGAAAAAAAGGACTGTGTAAATAAATATAAGTAGAGTAAGAAAAAATTGATGACTTACACGAGAACTCCTGCCTGTCTGCCACACTGTGTGTTGGGCAGTGTAGTAATTGCGGAAATTGCTTATATGTATTGACGAAACTTAATCTGCAGGTCTGGTCGCCCAGATGCTTGCACATGTCAATTGCGTCAGAATGAAATAAATGCTTTGATTGAGGAGAAGATGAAGTAGAAGATAACGATAAGTGAAAAGAATTTGATCCCTCAAAAGGACACATGTGGCGTTCCCTACAGGTTAAAGGAAATATCAACTACAACAGATGACCTAATTGAAAAAATGTGCAATTGAGGTCATCAGCAGGAACTTGAGTAAGGATTCGCGTTTCGGCCCCTACTCCTGAACGCTCTAACTCATCAAAGCGGGGCCCTGCTATATGAAAGTAGCCTCGAAATTAATTAAATAAATGAAAGGACGCGCAATTTTTAAGAAGCTGCTTAGCAGAAAAATATCCGTATTTCAATAAAGTTTCACTATGCTTATGCAGCTGCTTCTCATCTGCTTGACATCTACGCTGTTATATCCTCTCTTAATGAGAGTAGTAGCTGTAGGATTAACTTTTTGGATGAAATCTTTTTCCAATATACAGATGCACCCATATCTTAAAACTTGTCCAGCTAACACTCTAGCTCCTGTCCTGTAGGGCATACAGTTTTGCGGAAAGGTTAAAAGTGTGACAGGGAAATTAAAATGGTCGACTTTATGAAAAACAGATGTAATTGTGCGGCAGTCAGTGATATTTATATTAATATCAAGATATTCTACTTGTTTGTTATTACTCCCACTTCTGCTGGCTTCTAGACTAGGTGGGTAAATCTGTGGTATCAAGGAATCAAACTTTTTATAATTAATAATGCATAAATCGTCGATGTATCTAGAAGTATTAGATAATAATCTAGCTCGACCGTACTTCTGATTCTTCATTAAATTAGTCATAAAAATAAATTCACAATGTAAAAGAAACAAATCCGCAAGAAGAGGACTGCAATTGTCACCCATAGGAATATCTCATAGTTGTTGAAAGACAAAACCTCTGAAAGTAACAAAAACTTCGTTTATAATGAACTTAATGGCTTCCTTAAATTTATCCTTAGTGAATACGCTATAACCTTGATACCTGACACAAGACAAAAAACTTTTTTCAAAACCTACACACAAATATTTCCTATTGGAATATAATGGTTAGATGAACTTTGATAATCTAGTTTTGTGTATACTGTATATATGTAGTATTCTGAAAGCTTATTTTACATGTTTCAGATTTATAGTAAAATGTTGTTTCATAGTTCATCTCTGGTTCGTGAATACATTGTAAAAAGTAGCAGGTAATTGGTAGTCTCGTTGTACAAAGTGGGTAATCTCGATAAAAAGTTTGAGAACCGCTGCTCTAATTCAATGAAGACGACCAATGCACTGTCAGCTGGAAAGACTAGACACATAGACTTATTCAGATCTCTTCGTGCGCCGTCAACTACCAACTGCACACTGACTCACTGATTTTGGCCTCGTCCCGCATCCATTTTGAAACTTGCATGTAAAAAATTTATTACTTTGAAAAGGGTCAGCGGTGCTGAACCGAAAGCTCTTTAGCAAATAACATAGTTTTGCGATTTATCGAACCAGTTGGGTATCCTCAGATCAAACAACGACAACATCACCCTCTTAGACAAATAATAATGATTACTAGGGTCGTGCGCTAGCCGCACTTGCTCGCACTGGTGCACCGAAAATTTTAAAAGTTACACAATCACTTATGAGAGCATAGGCGAAATAGAACCTAGAACTTCAAAATTTTGAAGGCTCTATCTTTCATAATAAATATTCATATTTTCTTGCCAAGACTTGCAAGTGGCTCTCATCATGCTTAAGCCGTGCGTCTCTATGATTTTCCTATACTGTAAATTGAAAAGGTCTAACAGGGTGTAAATGTCGGTCTAAATCAGAAATTACCTTCATTATTTTATTCAACGTAGCAAAGTGCGTCAAGGTAACAAAGTTAAGAAAAACAAGCTAATGACTAGTTAATTTTCAATAGGTACAAAGTATGATTTAAAAGAAAATCATTATATCCTAAAATGTCTAAAAATTTTCAAAATACTTACTAGAAGGACAAGCAACGCTTCTCCTCTCCTCATGTGTAATGAATTGTTGGGTAAGTCATTCTGTTCAAAATTATTGTTTATCACTTATATATTGAAAAGATTCCATTTAACAGTCTGCCCATTCGGATGATAAAAGGACAGGTCTGTTTCCAATCAAAATACCAGATCTAGCTAACGCAGCGGGATAACGCTATCTAAAATCTACCAGGTGTGTAAGAGAATTAATGTTAGTTCCTTAAGCTAAAACGTGAAATAGAATTGTACAAAATATGCATACAAATTATTTGACTATTTTTAATGAGGTCATCAACAGGAACTTGGTCAGGACGATCGCGTTTCGACCGCTTAATCCTGGACGCTCAACCCCGACCAAGCGCGGTCCTGTGCATTTAAGATGCACAGCCTCAAAAATTAAATTTATATTAGAGAAAGATTAGCATCTATCAAAAAAAATAGAGTCACTATTGACTGAAATGTACCTCAGGCATTTGAAAGAAGGACAGAGTCCAGCCAGTAGAGGTCAAGAGGCGGGGACATAATCCACCTTCAACTCAAGACGTGCTGCAAAAACAATTCAACGTAGCAAAGTGCGTCAAGGTAACAAAAAATAAAAAAAAACAAGCTAATGACTACTTAATTTTCAATAGGTACAAAGTATGATTTAAAAGAAAAGTTTTATATCCTAAAATGTCTAAAAATTTTAAAAATACTTACTAGAAGGACAGACAACGCTTCTCCTCTCCTCATGTGTAATGAATTGGCGAGTAAGTCGTTCTGTTCAAAATTATGTTTATCACTTATATATTGAAAAAATTCTATTTAACAGTCTGCTGCATGACAGTCTGCATTTAACAGTTTGCTACCTGTTGCATGATGACAAGAAAAATAGCATAGGGGCCTATGCTCCTTTAAAAACAGGATCAATTCTATCATTAGACCCACACTTAGACCCTTTCAATTTACAGTGTAATGGAATTCTTTCAATCTAGATGAAAACAAATATTATGGAGATATGCAACAAAAAATTGTAAGAAACTACAGTGAATGAGTTACTAAGTCATTGGCAGACGAAACGCAAAGCTTTTAATTGATTCTTAATAAAATGTGCAAATAGAAAGGGATGAGTTTGCTGTTGTCTTTTTTTGTCAAAATGCTTGAACACATCAAGAAATGTAGAGAAGTTCGAAGTAATGTCACCGCTATCTACAAAATACTATGCATGAAGGTCAACATCTCGTTTTACTAGGAGCGAATCTCGCTAGTGCTATGATAGTTCTTTCAAGTGAGACACGAAAATTTAGAAAAAGTCATAAGAAAAATGTATATCGCTGGAAGCAATTCCCTAAAAATTAGAATCTCATTTGACTGTTGGAAAGAAAAGGAATTTTTAATAAAATTCTAAAAGTGGATAAAGAAAGGAAAAACGAAATATTTTGATGAGTTTAAGAATTGCACAATCATGATTATAGACGACATTGACAGCTGATCAATGAAAATATGCATGTGGATATCAAAGGGCTGAAACGTAGAAAATGTATGTTAAATACTTCAGAAATTCGTAACGATAGCTCATTACAAGTAGTGACTTGAAGTTGTAAAGAGATAAAGAATTTTTCTTATGAATATTTACCAAAAGTTTCTAAAACCCATTTTAGTATTGATCATCTAGACAGTAAAATAACACAAACTGAAAGAAAAAAATTGGTACCTGCGAAGCTTCGAGATTCGATTCGCCGATCGGTTGCCGATTCGATTCGGGAAAACTCGGATCGGTCCGTGTCGACTGGTCAAAAATTATTTCAACTGTTTTCTATTGATTCATAGCCTCTTCCTATTCGTTGCCACTTGGAAGTGACATTGCAGTATGTTTAAGATGATGGATTCTCACTGCAAGTGGCTGGCCACATCGGTTGCTGAATAGGAGTTAGTCGAAGCAACTATAATAGACCCTATATTTCTCGTCATTAAGAATTACTCTGCATGTGTGTCTGCTCAGATCAAGGCTTCGGACTAGGTCGATCTCTCTGACCGAGTTCAACATACTTCCCAATAACTGAATCAGAATCAGAATTATGAATACCCATTGGCAGACTCGCAAGCTTATATATTTCTTATTACAAGGATTGCACTAAGAATTGCTAATATTTGATAAAATATATACATTATTCTATTCTAGGGCTAAAAGCTATGCATAAGACATGCTTTTCAGACTGGCCTTCATCAGCGATCTTATATTGGAACTCTCTTCCCTCTATATGTGGGCTATGCATGTCCTAAAACAGGAATTCTTGCTAAAAGCAGGCCATTCTTGGAAGCAAAACAAAAACAGGATATCTAAACAAGAAGAGATTGATTTGTGAGGCAGTATACCATCCGATCTTTTGACAGAACTCATTAGATATCTTTTTATGTGGTCCCTCGAATTGCTCTTCGTAATGAGGCTTTTTGAACTCAGCGGAAACTTTAGGGTACGGGTAACATTTTATCTTTACATGACCCCATAAGGCTGAATCTCAAACATAAAAGCTAATCAGCACACCAAACTTCGATTATCACTTCAAAACAGTGAAATTTTTCTTTTTTTAGTGATTACATTATCTTTCCTGTCGAGATTGGGTTCATTGTTGATATAGAGACGAAATGCTCTTGAAAAAAGGAGAGGCCCAAATGAAACCTAACTGTTGGACGAGTACAACTGGCACCAAGGCAGATCAATGTTACCGGAAGTTCTCTCTCAATCTATGAGCTGACATGTGCAAAATGCTCTTTGAAGTATATTGGCAAACAAAGAGAACTGTCAAATCGCGGTTGAGAGAACATGTCAATTCATCCTCTTTGGCCTTCTATCAACATGTAACGACGGAACATGGGGAAATGCCGGATAAATGTCTTGAATGGGCCATTTTGACAGTTGAGCGAGAGCACACCGCGCGAATCGTTCTCGAATCAATTTATATTCTAAAAACCAGGACTCTCTTGTAAATAATTGTACAGGACAATCACTACTTCTTTTATTGTGAGTAAGGTGTTCAGACATAAATAATGCAAGTTTTGCGATAATTAAGCTTGGCTGCTAGATGATTATTGTTCAGGTGATGTTTCATGCTTGTCTGTGTTCTGTCAGTGCATTTCAAGCACCCGTCGAATAAACGATTCCTGTGAAATACAGAAGGCAATTTTTTTTCATCTATGCCACTCCAGGGATGACCGAATTATCGAGTTCATATCGAAATGTTCTTCTTATCCTGAATCACCTGTACCCTGAATCGGCCGTCTTGCACGAAGGTTAGTATGATAGTTAAAGCGAGGATTTCTGAAAGATCCCCGTGTTGTACCAGGAGACATTGTACAATACTTTATTGACACCAGATATTTCGCCTTTAATAAGGCTTCGACGGTGGTGTGCAACTAAAAGATGTTTTACAATGTTAACACATTAAGAACGAGACAAGACTTCCAACAAATCGATTCTTTACAGTGGACGATTAAATCTGATCCAGTTTGATCACAATGACAGCATGATCGATACAGACCATAGAAATTGATAACAATAAAACCTCTAGAATGGAAGTAAAGCTTCATGCAATACACAATAGTGGCACAAAAATCGCACCCATTTTCACTTAGATACACGTGTCAACGGCTGCATCATTGGGTTAGAATCAGTCACATGAGTAAATCGAGGCTTTTCATTGGTTATTCATGCCCCAACTTAGTTCCCCCGGATGTGCCGCGACCTTGAGTCAATTTCCATTCTAGCGAACTTCAGATAAACAATCTATTTCTATGATACATACATGCTACGGGATGAATGTGGAAGAGCAGGAGGTAAGAAAATACGATTCATAGATATCGGACATTTCAGTGGATAACACCAGGATCAATAGGTGAGTATCCGGTGTACGCTTGCGTGTTTACATGATGACAAAAGATGAAAATTATGAAAATTAAATAAGTGATGGATAAAAATACATCAGCGGTGAGTATATACATAGAGTAGTATATCATCTCAAAATACTGCGAAGGTTTTTATCAGTCTTTTGCGACAAACGAACGTGTATATTAAGGTTGCTACAAATGTTTTTTACTAGGCTATTTAACTTAGATCTGCAATCACTTCGAAAGGTGACAAGATTGACCGCAGAACCTTGGGTAGGTAAACTACGATTGAGGCCAACAGGTAAAAGAGAGTTCGGACGTTGAATCCACATCCTTTCTTTTGAAGACGCCGAGAAAGAGAAAAACTTCGTTCAACAGCAAAAAATTGAAACGACGAAAAGTCACTGGAGCACAGGAGGAGTTAAAGTGTGGATTCATAGGTGAATCCGGACAATTAGACGAGATAGCTCGTATATGCTCTCCAATGCGCTGTTGGAGAGGCTGTGAAGACTGACCAATATACAATATAGAACAAGAGGAGCATTTTACGACATAAATACAATGTGTCCTATCACAAGATAAATTAAAAGAAATGTTGTACACATCGATGCATAAAAAATCATGCTCCCATCAGGTCAACCAAAACTACCGGTCTGGTTGTATTTTGGGTTAAATAAAACGATCTAGGTTTTAAGACAAAAACTATAAACGAGCTTTGATCTACCGAGAAAAACTAGACTGGGTGGTGTAAAATCCAGGTCGACGAAAACCAGACTAGAGACCTCCTTCGATCAATCGGCTGGTAGTGTTTCGAATTCTATCGAGCCGTAGCCGTTAGTCTTTAAACTTATGAGTCCAGTTGATGCTGATCAGCAAATATACTTAGTTTGAATCCTGCATTGATGTGCATGTTCTTGTGAGGCTGTTCATGTCACAGTCTGGATAGTGCTTCAAAATCTAGCGAGCTGTCTGTTGTCAAACTTGGCTGGATAGTTGATGACAATGAAGACGTATAGAGATTATAAATGACTGCTGTGATGTTTTTCATCATCAAATAAGAATGTTTTTAAACGTCAAATGTCATTCAAGATTGTTATTCTATGCAACTGGAGAGGCGGCGGGTATGGTCATGCACAAGAAGACGCATTAGCTTGCAATTTGTTATTGACAATCAACACTATTGACATTAGATCCCCATACGACTGTTGGTGGGCACTGTATTTGGCTTGAATTTGCATTCATCTGGGGTATAAATGTAGATATATATGAATAAGTGAGCGGCATTTCATATGAAGGAAAATAGAACAAGGGACAGAAGAGCAAGGGGTGACTGACGCTCAACCGGCGCCTAGTAGTCGACTCCGTGGACAATACGACTGCAAGGCAATGCTGAGGGTGATCTCCAGATGACGCCGAGGTGTAGGGCAACTGCTGTATCTGATTGGGTTACAGGTAACAAATATGTTTACTTGGTTGATTAGGATGGGCAAAACCACTAATGTCAAAGTCTGACTGAATTTGTATTCCCCAACCATCAGTTCATGGACAATGGATCAGAGGTGGAGCTGGTATGAAGAATTCCATGCCGACCCATCGTCACCGGTCATACCGATCAAGAACTTTGTAGTCTACTTAGCCATGCTATGAAAACCCTATATGTATGTTGATTGATGCTTCATCACTAACATAAATCTTGGCATCACTATCCTATCTCAGAGAAGGATGCAAGAACCCGCAGTAAAAATTTGATAGTTCGGAGGAAGCTATTTCAGAAAGCTGCGTCATTTCACTACTTATCTTGCTAGATCGGCATGCAAGACTATTGAAAATCTATTTTCAATTGATCAGATTTACCAAGTATTCTAGTACTACACTGTAAATCGGATGTAATTCAATCACATGCGAAGGATGCACACCAAGATATTTTTTGGTATATTTTTGTATCGATTTGTATGCTTTTCGTATGATATTTCAACTGTGGCATGATTTACATGCTAACGCCATACCAGCACAATACTAAAGGAAAGTATGAATGATATTTCTGTCATTGTTATATTGAATTTCTCTTCATAAACCAACGAACGGCATCTAATACTAGGTCCAATCTGAAATGCAGCTATTGATCTTTCCATCTATCTACGGAGATATCTTTGCATCTATGAATCAAATGTTATGTGTCAATGCGATGTTATCGACAACTGTTCATCTGATTGTCACAATTTGAAATATCACACAATTTGAAATTGGCACAAAATACATGTAGATTGACTTTCGCAATTTTCAATGCTTTGTCAGGATTTACATTGCAATTTGCAAGGTTTGTATTGGAATGATTCATGGTGCATTTCAAATTTGGATTTTGTTTTTTAGTAATTTTCATTATTTATTTTCATGACGATTAAACAGCCTTTCATCCAATGACTTTAAAAGTTAAGTGTTTCATGCCATAAATTCGCACAAATTTTAGAAGCACGGTTCTTTATTACTTCTAGAATCGAGTTGTGTTGTGTCATGATACACATGACAATTTCCGAAGCACACATTTGACATCCCTTTTTTCAGGTTACAGGCCTACTTACGTCATTCCATGAATGTGACAGTCTGAAAAATGATGTTTCCTGCAGAGGCATGCATATGTAACAGACAAATAGGCATTCCAAAATGAAAAGGTTATAGCGGGAAATTGTGTGATAATTTAAAGAGTGGTTACTTAACAACAGCCTAATGAGTGAGCTGTACCGCAACGCTCTGACATCTTGATTGATCTAAAATATCATTCAAATAACTGATATTAAAATATTGATAAAAACTTAATTTTCAGAGGTGATGGCAATAATGAGAAGCAGACTGTATATTTGACCATTCCATAAAATCCGAAAATCTATACATAAAAAAGATATCGGGGAAATTCACACTGTCATCCAATGTTCATCAAAAAATTCTGTCGTCTCGATGTTGAAGCTCTGTATCACGTTCAATATTATTTCGGGAGGACTGTCCACTTGAGAAAGTGGCATACATATCAAAATAACCTATGAAACATCAGGATTCTCTTGGTATAATGTTTATAAGAATTGAATTACAACTTCCGAATTTACTAAGTTACTACTAAGTTATTACTAAGTTAATTACTAAGTTATTCTAAGTCTATTTCCTGGTAGATAATAAATTTAATGTCTGTCGCGATCGCTATCATGACATACACTTAGTCAATTTAATCTCGATCTCGAATCACAATCTCGAGAATCAATATTTATCAAATACCGAGATCTCGAGATGTCTAATTCGATATTACAAGTAGGTCTATATATCAGATCGTGCCAATTACTCAGAAAGTGTAATTAATTAAAAACAACTACAAATTGCTGTACAGTAGTCTGATTGTTGGCCTAATTGCAATTATCTATATTTGTTATTGAAATTAAGATAGCAATACTAATCTTGACTATATCTGGCAATCATTAATACACCCAGTCCTTATTTGAAGTTGTTTAACCTACAACACAGACAAAATTAATTCATGTGCCTACATCACAGCGAGGCTTGGTCTTGTAGGCCTAAGTACAAGAACAAAAGCGGGGAGGGGGGTTAAGTATATGTACAAGGACTAAAGAAGTTCCATTTCCTGTCCTAAGTCAGAGAAAGACTCGTTGAGGTAAGGGAAGTTTATTCCTCAAGTGACAAAACCTTGTTCATGATTCATGGCTATAGCTACCTAAGATATAGTACCCTCCGATGTTGACGTTCATATTACATTATGCTTAACTTCTGTGTTGATTCCGGTACAAATATAATGTTTGGTGTGCTGTATCTAAACTAATCGTTCAGTCTTGAAATCTTCATTATTATTATCTTCTGTGATGACAAATTTAATTGCAAAATTTATGTTAACCGCAATTTATTAGATAATGTCGCGAGCGTTACTGTCAAGATTGATTGAAATCTCGCAATCGTTGGTTTCAGTAATCTATTCAAGCATGAAGAAATCATCAACTATTCATTATTTATCAATCATTTCGTTTTTGAGACAACAACTTCCGTAGTTTAGATAAAATATCCATGCAACCTCAAAAAGTTTATAATGAAATATTTATCCCTGTCGCGAGCGTTACCATATTAAATGATCTCTGTACACAAATGTAGAGATAGCAAGAAATTGATATTTTGTTCACCAATACAGTCATTTCAAGTTGAAGACATTGAAGCTTGATTCTCATCGGAGACTAAACCACAAAAATCTAAGCATTCAACCTTAGTACTGTATCATTTCAAGCTACGCAAGATTGATGAAAATTTTGACGTTGCTGTCATAATATGATATTAAAAAATCCCTGTCAACTTAGCAGTATGGAAGATTGATTTTTTCAGTTCTTCGGTTTACTTACTTTTCAGAGCTTCTGATGTTTATTAACTGCAGCTTGGGGTGAAACAATTATTCCGGTAAAGTGCACGTGCTCAATCCGTTGTAGGGCCTACTTACTGTGCAGATAACATGAAGAAGCATAAATTTTTGTAATCGAAAGACGAGAGAACTATGCCAACCTACCAAAAATATTGAGAAGCACTCTTTTGAGTTTGCGCTTACTAACGTCCTCAATTATGATAAAAAATAGAAGGAGGCTCTAATCTGCAACTTTAATTTTATTGACTAATATTCCGGTTTCTCAATCAGCATCAGGGCCAGATAGCGTTGTAAAGTAGGTAACATTAACTGGAGTGGAAATTTTGAGATTCAAGAGTGGAATTGACAGAGAAATAATTATATACATAATTTAGGCCTATAATATGTTATGAAATAGATCCTTGTATTGCCATCTGACATAGATGCTGGTTGAGAAGCCGAAATATTGGTCAATGAAATTAAAATGGAAGCTTCGAAATTTTCTATATTTTCCTTCATAATCTGATTTAATGTTGCTAAAAAAGTTCAAAACCTTATCATCACCTCCCTAAGTTTTCTACCTCAGAGAACCAATCATTTTGTGGCCCTTTTATTTTTCACGTACCTTCTTCCTGAGTTCCCCGGTTGTAGCGATTTTGACTTCCGTCCAGCATTCAAGACCGCGGATACGAATTTACTTGCAAGCTGAGAATCTCTTGAATGATGTAAATATAGTTCGTCAATGCTCTGCATTGTTGTCAGGACATTCGTTTTAAGTTTGAACAATTTGAGGTATTCCGTTTGTGGTCTGCTTCTTATTAACTGAGTTATTGATATTTCATTGTTTTCAATTTTGTAAAGGCCTATAGGCCTATGCATGCTACTTCAACACTACATTTCTGCATTGAGACAGCTGTACATTTCATGTGAACTCAAGGATTGTTTGTACTTGTACACATTTTGTATTCCATATATTTTGTTGCTTTTTCACGCTACTCTTCAATAGTAAAATTGTTATTTTTCTTGGATCTTGGTGACCTTTTTAAGTGATTTCAATTTTATCTACTCATGTCTACTCAGGCCTCTTTGACCAGTTTGACGGAGACTACTAAACAGATTGATGACAACTACATCTGTCAATAAGTTTGAATTTTTTGTATACAACATGTCGTGTTTAATTCATTACATTTTTGTTTAGCGATTGTCTGTAGGTTTAACTGCTCGTGCTGATATAGTGTGCTTTCTACAGCTTTAAGTTTAAATGTATTTAATATGTATTCATGAATCGACATGTTAAATGCAATCAGGAAAAAGAGGATGCATATTAGCGTAGCCTATATGAATAACTAATACTTTAGTAATAATAACTCGCATTTCACTAGCCTTGATGATGAATGTAGAAAATAGTCATTTGATAGTTAATTTACAGACTATGATTTAAAGTATGAAAGAGCTCGTATTTTGCTAGCTTTGCTAGGAAAGCTGCAATAAGGTTTAAATTACTAGCTTTTCACGAGGTAAATTGCGAGTTCGGGAGCTACTAAAAAGCATCGAGACATTTCCCTTAATATTAGATAGCTCGTGAAACTGAATATAAAACAGTATATCTTTAACAGCGGGACTTACGCTGGGAAGCGCGCGGACAGGAAGATCGTCCTTCCTCTCCTGTCTACGTCGTTCAGTGACTTTTGTTATTCATGGTCAAGCGCCCCGTTACCAGAACTACATTTGCGATCATATAACTTCTCGTCCTTCGCGCATTCTGCTGATATATTTTTCTAGCCCTGTCCATCAATACCGTGCCTTGCAGCCTCATTAATCCACTTTGCCACTCCCGCTATATCAATCTTTCAACATTGATGGCCTCTCACTGCTTCATTCCTCTGTCTAGGCCGTTCAGTGACTTACGGTACTTGTGATCAAACGAATTCCTACTCATCGCCAAGTACATGAAAACGCCTCGTCCCCTTCGATTTCTGCTGACATCACTTCTCCCATTGTCTAGCTTTCACCGTGCTTTGCTATCGCAATGTCTCACATGTTGCTGCTCCTGTTATACTGCTTCTCTCAACATTGATGGCCTCTCATCGCATCAAATACGCCAGCAGTGTACTCTTGCAGCTTCGCGAGCACACGCCGAAATTAAAGGGGGCAGTCAAGCGTATAGTTTGGTTACATGGAATTCCGCGCCGAGAGCCTCAACCTGCCGCCCAATGTGCATCATTGTCACAACGCGATTTCCCAACAACCAACCGCTGATTCCATCGTCAGTCCTTATCGCCATATGTCGACGCATTCTAATCCTGAAATATCCACTTCGGCTTCCCCTTTTATTAGACTTCCCATTCCTGTGCTGCTCACCAAACGTCGTCTTGGAGACAGGAATTCCCAATCTCGCAACAGGATTTCCAACCAAAACTTCTCTCTCTCTTCCATCGACCGCAATCTGGTCCGGTTTCGCCACACAACTGTGCTACGTCCAATTCAGTGTCCAGAAAATCCTTTCTCTTATATCCTACTGTGGAA
This sequence comes from Prostheceraeus crozeri, assembly GCA_907163375.1. Classification (NCBI taxonomy): domain Eukaryota; kingdom Metazoa; phylum Platyhelminthes; order Polycladida; family Euryleptidae; genus Prostheceraeus; species Prostheceraeus crozeri. The sequence goes on from CAJQUW010016164.1 coordinate 15,980, forward strand.
AGCTTTACTCAACGCAAGTCAAATAGAGTGATCCTCCCATCTATTCTGCTGACCAATGCACGATCGATTAGAAACAAATTTGACGAACTTCAACTTCGGATTAAAAGTGAAAAACCTGGTCTGGTGGTAGTAACTGAGAGTTGGCTGGATGACACTACAGATAGCTCATGGTTGCACATTGTGGAAACTATGAGTGTGGAAGCTATGGTCTTCATATGAGGAACATATCTACAAATTGTAAGTTGATGGACTCGACCTCATAGTTTCCACACACATCAAATTAGTATCAGTGTTTTTGCAAGGACCGTGACCAACTTGGTGGAGGTATCGTAGCATACCTTTCGGATAATCTGAAGGTGTGTGAATGCCACTGTCCCATATTGAAGTATTCGACTTTAAAGACGGAATTTCTCTTACCTATCTTGCAACCATCTATATTGATTATTACTATGTACCATCCTTATTGTGAAAATTCTCGTTACCACGATGTGGAAATAGATGAACTCGTAAACATCGTTTCTCATGCGAGAAATGTAGATTCGACGTCAAGGATTTTACTTTGTGGAGACTTAAATGGACTTGGACATTCTGTTGATCGCATTAATGCTATTTTGGGAACAGAAAGTCTTTTCACTTTTCCTACTCGAAACTGTTCTCAATTGGACTTAATCTTGAGTGACTGCAAAAAACCGACCATTCAGTCATTGTATGTAGGGCTGTTGATACTATTCCTCGTCCTAAAGTGATCAAAGTGCCGTTTCTTCAGAAATCTCCGGCAAGTTTTGCCAAATCCTATATCAGAGAAGAGCTATCCAATGCAACCTTCTTGAATGATGTCATGATGGAATTCAATGTGGAAATTGCAGCAGAACAACTTCTATGCAATTTGAAAGTCTGTTTGATAGACATTTTCCTATTCGGACTATCAGGCTTCGTGACAATGATAAGCTGTTGATCAATGCTCGAGATCGTGCTTGCGCAAATAGAAAGACTCTAAAGTACTTGCGACTTCGGGAAGCAGTTATTATTCATGTTTGCCATCTAAAGGAGGATTATATTAAATCTGTTACGGCCTCTAAATCTACATATTCGACATGGAGATCTGTTGATGAGTTGGCGAACAGGAGAAGGAAAATAAATCCAGTTGATGTAGACCTGCTACGTGACGTTTTCAGTCAGAATTTTTCTGATTCAGTCAATGGTGAGTTCTCGCCATTGCTTCAAGAATTGCCATCTTCTCCGTTGACAGTATCGATACAGGAAGTTCATAATGCGATACAACATTTGAAGAAGGGCTCGCTTGGCCCGGATGGTATACCTCACTGGATACTTTGCGACCATGCGGATATTCTCGTTCCGGCAGTCCACCATTTGATAAATTTGAGTTGTGCGTCCTAGTGTTCTAAAGAAAGCGAACATTATCCAGTACCAAGATGCAATCGTCCGTCAATCACTGAATATCGCCCTATATCTATTTTACCTGTGATATCAAAAGTATTAGAGAAAATTGTGTACAAGAACTGGCTTAGTAAGCTATCATCTACTATTAGACCTTTGCAATTCGCTTTTGTTCCCAGGAATGGACAAGGCACAGTCTGTACTCTAACATAAATGTTACACCATATTTTGTCGTATCTGGATACCCCAGGAGCAGTGAGATTGCTTATGCTAGATTTCCAGAAAGCTTTTGATTCTGTGCCTCACCGTGTCATTGTGCAGTCTCTTATCAACAAAGGAGCATCCAAGGAGATAGTACAATGGACTACTTCTTATTTATCTCAGCGACAACTCCGTGTGAATAGCGGTATGAACTTTTCCGATTGGTTTACGGTCCATAGTGGTGTCCCGCAGGGAAGTGTGCTGGGCCCCTTACTATTCGCATTCGCCATGGATAGTATAGAGGCAAAATATGGCAACTCAATTGTGGTGCAATTCGCTGATGATGCATCGCTCCTTCATTTTCTTAGGAGTGCAGCCGAAGTGCTGAAGAGTTCCAACACATCAAATCGTGGGCCACTGTGCATGGTATGAATCTTAATTGTTCCAAGACAAGTCATGAATTTCTGTACGACACGCTCTCTTCATCTCGGAAATCTACGTGATGCATCCTCTGACGTTGTCATTGAAGCTGTTCGGGAAGCCAAGGTGCTAGGTGTGATTCTCGACGATAAGCTTCATTGGCAAAGTCATATGGAGTACAGCCTTGTCAAGGCCAGAAAAAGAATTTATTGCCTTTACTCCTTGAAACATGTTTCGGCTAATCCCAAAGTTATGTGTATGGTGTACTGTGCTCTAATTCGCTCAGTATTGACATATGCGTACCCTGTCTGATGTAACATTAGCGATTCACGTTTTGATCGACTCACTCAGCTGGAAAAGAGATTGAGTAAGATATTCAATTTTACATGCTCTACTGACAAACACCTTTGTGACAACTCAGCGACCACACTGTCTTTAAAAGCCAAAGGAAGTGATCATCCTCTTAATTTTTTTTTTGACAAGGCGGCCATGAGACATAGTACAAGACTCCAAAAGCCACATCGACGTGTGAAAGCGAAAACTGTCCGTTTTAAGAATTCATTTATTAAGTATGCATGACCCTTTCTTTTATTATGTTGTGTGATGAACTGATGATTTTGTAACGCAACTTCTGAATCTGCTGTAAGAAGTTCAAATAAAGCTACGATTATTATTATTATTATGTCTTGCCAAAGTTCAATGTAAATTTCAATGCCATTAGCATTAATAAAATATGTGATCCTGACTTGCTGAGGTTCAAGTGTGATCTTAAATGCATAGTTTTGTCCTGTCGATTTCGACCTGTCGGTCGGTCAATAAATGTCATTGTATCACCTGTCGCATTGACAAATATCGCTAAATAACCTAATACAAGATTCGATGTGACAAAATGAAATCTGTTTACAAGACTTCATCTTTTGAGACTCTGAAAAGTGATAAATTGCATCGAATTGCATCCTCGATGTAATTTTCTCAAGATGACCAACACTTTTCCTAATAGATTTGGTCTGTGACATGAATAGATTAAATTCATCATCATGAGGCACATCTCGCGTACCATCTGATGAACTCTCGCGTACCACTAGTGGGGACCTCTGCTCGAAAGTATTAATTGAGTTTTCATCATTCATAATTTGCGAAAATGTGCTTAACTCAAATGTTTCAACTTCTCATGCATTGTGTGTTATCTTGCTCTCTAGTGAAGCCTTCTGAGGACTAAAATGAATTCTTTGTTGCCCTGAAGTTCATTTATTCTTTATATAATCTTTATTTTTACCAACTCAAGTAAAGTGAGAACTGCTCTTCGATATTGTCGACGCTTTCATAGTGCTTGGAAGACTAACCCATCTTTTAGTAACCTTCTATTGTTACAGCGATCGCACAATATCCTTCAGAACTCTATCGCTGACGCACAACTTGCGCACGAAAAACAAATTATTTCTGCTATGAAGAATAAACCCAAAATTTTCTGGAGTGTAGTGAACAGCAAATTGAAAGTCAGGAGCCCGTTGTCTAGCATGAAGTTGCATAATGGAAATATTACGAGTGATTCCAATGAGATAGCAGAAATATTCAACAGTGGGTTTTGCTCAAACTTCTCGGCAGATCCTCAACAGCTTGATCAGTATTTTAGTGATAGTACGCTGAATTCTGCAGGGAATTTATCCATGGATGATATTGAATTTGATCTTTCTGAAATTGTTGCAGTTATTGCCAAACTACCGTCTTCATCAACTTTGGATTCTGACGGATTATCATATTTGCATGTAAAGAATGGTGGAATCTTCCTTGCCTCCAAACTTTGTGATTTTTTTCAACTTTCAATGTCACAGGGACGCATTCCTGACTCTTGGAAGAAAGTCACCATTACACCTGTCCATAAGAGTGGTTCAATAGAAAAATTCGATAATTATAGACCGATTGGCGTTACATCTTGTGTAAGTCGAATAATGGAGAGGATAATTTCAACAGATATTGTCAACTTCCTTACAAAGCAGAATATGATTAATTTTTCTCAACATGGTTTTCTACCAGGTGCTTCGGTCGAGACAGCTGGAGTGTTATTCTATAATTATCTTCTCAAGAATCTTGACCTCTCAAAAGGTGTTGATGTCATTTCCTTGGACTTTTCGAAGGCGTTTGAGAAAGTTCCTCATACATTGTTACTTCGAAAACTCAAGCATTATTGTCTGAATGATAGTATTGTCAGGTGGATTTCAGACTTCCTAAAAGACCGCAAACAGCAAGTTCGGGTTCGTAGCTCCCTTTCATCATACAAAGATATTCGTAGTGGTATTATACAAGGATCTGTGTTGGGTCCCATCTTGTTTGTCTTGTTTGTCAATGATCTTGATGAAGTTATCTTGAGCTCAGAAATGATTAAATATGCAGACGATGTCAAATTATATGTGGCTTACGATCGTCATCGTGATACTTTAACGCAACATTGGACATCTTTACAAGATGACGTTAATCGTGTTTCTGAATGGTCGCTACGGAATAGACTTCCATTGAACAGCAGCAAGTGTAAATCTATTTCTTTTGGTGAAAGTGCTTCCCATCTCTACTATTTACACGATAATCCTATTATTGATACTTCCGTGATTCGTGATCTTGGACTGACCTTGCATTCTCCTTTCAGTTGGAGTTACCACATTGGTGAAATTATAACGAAAGCTAATCGTACACTTGGTATGATTAAACGTGTATTCTTACTGAAAGATCGTGGTACTTCAATTTTACTGTATAAAAGTTATGTGAGGTCTATCTTGGAATTTTCATCGATATTATGGTCCCCTCATCAAAAATACTTATCTGAGGAAATCGAAAAAGTTCAAAGGCGGTTTTCGCGTTTCTTTGTTGACTTAAGAAATCTTACCTATCGTGATCGCCTACATCGACTCCAATTGTATTCTCTTAGATCCCGTCGTATTCGCTACAAGCTCATATTTTTATATAAAATATTGAACAACATGGTTAATGTCTCTTTCGAACAACTTTTTTCTTATTCGCCGAGCAGATGTACCCGAGGTAACAATTATAAGATTCACCCAAAGTTGTGCCGTACAAAAGTGTATTTCCATTTCTTTTCCAACGACGTTGTTTCATACTGGAATCAATTAACAGATGTGGAGATTGAAGTTCCAAGCATTACTTCTTTTAAACGAAGTATTGATACATATTTCCGCCGAAATGATGTATGGTAACTTTTTCGTTCCATCCATGCCTGCCCTTAAAAGGCCATTGTATTTGTCACCCATAAACGGATTAAAAAGAATGTTGTGTATCTTATGTAAATTTGCCAAATACAAATTTTTTTTTTCAGTACACGACCCATGCACAACATTAGGTCGGGAAGATATTATTATGGCCTCGGAGTCCTACCAGGACTCAGGGAGGTCAAGTATGCGCCTGAGGATGTGGGCACTTCCGAGAAGCGCTGCCTTAAGCAAGTCGGGTGCATAGTGGTGTCCAGGGATTTGTGCGAGATATCCCTGCAGCTGTGTTGTATGTGCACCAAGGTCTCCCACGACGATTGACATGACCTTTACTTTAAAGTTCCACAATTTCTGTATTTCCATCTTTAGATCTTGGTATTTTTCAATCTTCTCGCGTTCCTTTTTACTTATATTGCGATCGTCTGGCACTGCTATATCGATTATAATTCCTGTTTTCTTGACCTTGTCGACGAGTAGTATGTCAGGTCTTCTAGCTGTTATTAGTCTATCAGTTCGAATCTCAAAGTCCCACAGTATTTTTATCACATCATTGTCCTCTACTGATCTCGGTTCATGCCTCCCTGGTTGCTTGCTGACTTGAATGCTGTATTGTTCGCATATACTTCTGTGTATCAATTTTGCAACTTCGTTGTGGCGTCTTAGATACTCAGTTGACTCGAACACGAAGTCAAGATGTGTGTCACCGTTTCATCCACTGAATTTCACATTCTGCACTTAGGGTCTGATGATGATTTTATGGTGTATGTTGCATGAGCCTTGGTGTTGAGGGCTTGGTCTTGTGCTGCTGTTATGAGTGCCTAAGTTTCGATTTTCAACTTCACTGATTTCATCCATTCATAGCATGCCGTTGTTGTTGTAACCTCCTTCATCTGTCTTTTGTATTGTCCATGAAGAGCCTTATTGTCCCATCTTAAGAGCCTGTCTTCGCTTGTCTTCTTCCTCCAATCCGCGGTAGTTTCCGACTTCGGCTTATGGAGACCGCCGCTCTTCACCACCGCCAGCAGTGGATCGTTGCTATGGGTAATGTAGTCTCTAAGGCTTCTGTCTTCTCCTTCTATAACCTCAGTGACATCTTTCAAACCCCTTCCTCCCCGAGCCCGCGGAAGGTAGAGGCGATCGACGTCTGCTCGCGGATGGAGGCCACCGTACATATTCATTAACTTTCGTGTTTTTCTATTTAGTTCTTATAGTTCTTGTTTGGTCCACTTGATTATTCCTCCCGTGTAGCTGATGACCGGTATTGCGTCCATGTTAATGGCTTGTATCTTATTGATTGCATTCAACTTTGACTTTAGTATCTTTCTTATTCTCTTTTTGTATTCTGTACCAGCTTTCTTCTTAGCTTTGTCATCCATGTTGGTCCGATACTGTGGTATGCCCAGATACTTGTATCCTTCGTTACTAACATCTGGTATGCATACTCCGTCAATTTCGACACCATTGCTGCGAGCTACTTTTCCCCGGTGGATGACAATGCGGGCACATTTATCGACTCCAAATTTCATTTTGATGTCGTTGGAGAATATATTCACGGTATTTATAAGACAGTTTATATCACTTTCTGTTCTACCGTAGAGTTTCAAGTCATCCATATATAGCAGGTGATTGATTCTTTGTCCGCCTTTTAGCACGTATGCCTGTTTGGTTTTGTGTAGTATCTCACTCAGAGGGTTCATAGCCATACAGATTAGTAATGGGGAGAGCGAATCACCTTGAAAGATCCCTCTTCTGACTGTCACTTCGCCTATTGTGTCCTTCATATGTGTCAATGTCGTTTGCCAATATCCCATTGATTTCTTTACTAGCGCTTGTATAGCTCCGGCAATCTTATACATCTTCATACACTTAAGGATCCATGTGTGGGGTATTGAATCGAAAGCCTTGCGATAGTCAATCCACGCCATTGACAAGTTCGTGTTACGTTTCTTATTGTCAGATGTTATTGTCTTGTCGATGGCGAGCTGGTCTTTTGTTCCTCTGCATTTTAAACGTGCTCCTTTTTGTTCTGGATTCATGATGTTATTTGCTGTTATGTGGCCGTTTATCTTGTTGGCCAACACTCCGGATAAGAGTTTCCACATTGTTGGGAGACACGTAATAGGCCTGAAGTTATCTGGTGATGATGGCTTGTTATTGTCTTTTTGAATTAACAATGTGCGACCTTTGACTAGCCATTCAGGAAGCGTGTGGGGCTGTCGCAACAATTGGTTGAAGCATCGCACGAGTCTTGGATGTAACTTCGTCAATTTCTTGATCCAGAATATCTGCACATTGTCTGGACCAGGTGCTTTCCAATTGGACATGTTAGAAAGCTTGTTCTTTATATCTTCCTCCGTATTCACTGTATCATTTTGGTCTTCTATTATTTGGCATTTTTGCTCAATTTCATGTAGCCATTGGGCATCAGTAGTGTGTTGTGCATCTACTTCCCAAATGCCTCGCCAGTAGTGCAGAAGTTGCTCTTTATCTTCAATTTGAGATTCCTCGGGCATTTGATCGCCACTGAATTGTCTATATACTTTGCGTGGATTTGCTCTGAATGCTTTATTGATTCTATATTGTTCATTTCTATCCTCGTATCTTTTAAGTCGGTGACTGACAGCTATTAGTCTTTGTTTAGCGTCTTCCAGAACTTCTTGAATACATCTTGATTGCATATGGTATTTCCGAACCATATATGCCGGGATTCTTCCGTTATTGTCCTTTGCAGCCTTTAGTCTATTTACTTCAGCTCTAAGTGTTTTGATTGTATTCTGCAATCTGCGTTTCCAAGGTGGCGTACTTCCTTGAGTTTTATGTACTTTTGATGTGCAGGTTTCATCAATTAACTTGGCACATGCGTATATCAATGTATTCACTTCAGAGATGCTTTCGCTTGTTACATGATCTACTACAGTAGTGACTGTCTCAATCAGTTGTCGCGTCGCTTCATCATTTCTTATCTTCCGAATCGTTACTGGATATATGGATATTATCCAGTATCGTTGCTTCCATATACTGGATAATTCTGCTCTTTATTTCTTGTTGTTCATCGGTAAGCAACTGACTGTGTGCATATAATTGGTCTTGATGTAATGGCTCTTGTGATGGTGGACTTGGCAGGCTATTGTTGTCATTCACGGGTAGTACACTGTTGTTGTCATTGGATTCATTTGTGGCAGCTCTCCGTACTCTGTCTTCGATATCTTGTATTTCAGCACTTGTCAATAGCGAATTCTTAACAATGGATCGCTTTTGGTTCATTAGTCCTTGTTCTGTGATCGTCGATAATGGCTGCACATTCTTCCATATGTCATACATTCGTCGTCTGAACCCTCTTTCATCCGACTGGCTCTTGTAATAGCACTCCATGACTTTGTCATTATCGGTGCGTGACCACTTCCGTCTTTGGCGTTGATGTTGCTGATTCGTTCCAGTAGCCCTTCTGCTTGAACATCCTGGTCCCCCAATATCCAACGCAGGCCTTGGTAACCCGGGCGACGCCTGTTCCGGTATGGAATCGTCGTTATTAATATGCTCCATATGTGTATGGGTGTTGGGCGAGGACGAGATTATGGAGGAAACCACTTTTCCCTCCCGAGTATGCACTTATGTGATTCGAGCGTCTGCAGTCTGGTTAATAATCAGCCAATGTCTGATCCACTTGCGACCTCCACACGTAGCTGGATTACAGGTGCTTGCCACACACCCGGTCGGCTGTAAGGATATAGATGATATTAGAATATAGTTATTAAGGTTCTAATCCACTTTTTAGTGACCTCCAAGTAGCTGGATTACAGGTGCCTGCCAAACACCCGGTCGAAAATATTATTAATAAGGTTGACTGCGCAAGGAGTCGAACCTGGGCCATCCAGACCACAGGCAGACACTTAAACCACTGTGCCACTCGCTCGCCCATTATTATTATTATTATTATTGTTATGGTAATAAATGATTCCGCAATAAAAAAGGGTGACTTCGAGGAAGAACAACAACTATTCGAGAATGAAAATTTAATGACAATTTCAATAACATATGTTCAATGAAGAGGAGATGGGGACGGATTTGCAATGTTTTGGAAGGGGAACCGACACCAAGATTTAATTAGAAATGTCCGCATGAAGATGAAGTCAAGTTATGGAAGATAAAGGAGGTGATGTAGGGGACGATTAGCAGGAGAATATGAGCAAGTACGTTATCCCACCACCTCCTGCTATCATGACGTGATCACCTTCGTACACATCTTTCGGATAGTCTTTTACTGTCGCCTCTTCGTAAACTTTCCCGTCGGCATCATAATAAAGCCATATTGCTTCGATCGGACTCTTGAGCACCGCCGAGACAACCAATTTCCCGTTTACGTGTCCTACATACTGCCTGATATGTTTGATCTCCTTCCCCGTGAAAATCGGGCGGAGTTGGTCGACAACAGTGGAGAAGGAGTTCAGTCCAGGCACCAAGTCAATCCCTTTTAATGTCACCAACATGTCTTTACGCCCAAATACTTTCACCTTCTCGCTGTCATTATGCACCACGTGGCTGTTCGTCGTGTTGAAAGGGAATTCACCTTTCAGAATAACCAACTTGACATCTGAAACAGAAAGGAAATCCCTCAGACAACTGTATTTTCAAACAATTTCACATTTCCTCATCTTCAATATATCAAATTCTCTTCAACGCAGAAGTGAACTTTCAGACATTTGAGGAAAAGTTTTATTCTAATTGAGACAAAATTTCCTATTTTCCAATTAGTTAAGATGTGATTCAGAAGGTGGCCATCGGTCGGGGATAGAATCACACGAATCAGGAAAATTCAAAACATTATAGGCTGTACTCGTAATCGAGAAACTTCAAGATCTTTCAAAATTAGGTATCAAGAACATAAGAGGAGTATTATGAATAAGGACAGTAAGAGTGCATTGAGTGTGCATCTTCGTGATTGTACTGCTGTTGACCTTGATGATTTCGATGTGAATATCCTTCAGAGAGCGCGAAGTACGGTTGACACTGCTTTGATAGAAGCTCGCATGATTCAGGACAGATGTTCATCTATGAATCGTCGTCATGAGCTTGCTGGCTTGTAGGAGAACACAGGTCGCGCCATATAGATTTTTATTCAGCTTTTACATATATATGTCCAAGTAGCATGTCATATGCGCCTGTTTTAAACTCTATGAAGAAGGGTCTGGGACCGAAACGTCGAGTAAAAGCTAGTTTTTTTCTTTACTATTTTAACTAACGGATTTGCAGAAATTCAAGGGAGTGCGTTTCTCGATTACGAGTACAGCCTATAATCATGATCCTCCCGTTTGCTGCCATCACTTAAATTCAAAACATTTCACATCCGTGCGTTCTCATCAGCTATCATAGGATGTTCAAATCTATTCACAAACGTCAAGTCGCTAATCAAATCTCTCACTCAAGATGATTCACAGCTGAGATTCTTCATCCATATCCAGCCAGCAAAAGTCAACAATTCCCATTCGTTTCTTCAAAATTCATCCTCCTCATCTGCTTCCGCAAAATTTGGCATCCGCAGATGTTTCCGCAAAGCTTCATAAATTGGATCAACAGCTATTTGTGTAATATCCAACAGCGAGTGAAATTGGGAGAAGTGTTAAGTTCTCTGACAAGTGTTTCCAATTGTTAGGGCAATTTCTATTTCCTTTGTATATATTGATTTACAGACTTCTAAATGCGAGTGTGAATCTGGGAAAATATGCCGACGATGTTGCACTTATAGTTTCTGTTTTCAAAAAGGTAGCAAATGATTTTTCACTATTTTCTAGCGATGTCTTATAAGACATAGCTAGAAAAAGATGAAAAATCATTCTAATTATTGGTGTTCAAACTATAGAATGCTTATGAATAAAGATAAAGCAACAGTTCTCGATGTCAACTTTTCGGCTTCACTTTGCAACGAGTCTGTGATTTTCAAACTGTTGGTTGCCTTAAGATTTTGGGACTTATTTTCAACACCAATCTGAATTGGTCAGATCATTTTGCATATGTGTCATCAAATGTATCAAAACACCTTTACATTTTACGTGCTTTTGAGACCTATTTTAGACCATGATTAGCTCATTCTTGTCTCTAACTCTATCATACGTTCAATAATTAATTATGTGTCTCCTGTTTTCCTTAATCCAGGTATTGTCCAGAGTACAAAGCTCGAGTTCCCGTGTAAAAGAGCTTTCGCATAATTCATGTTGTTTAGGTTAATACTGGTGATGATTGTTCAATGTTCTATATGTGCTGTGCTGTGCTCCATGTGCCTGTTTCATCAAGCACTGAGCGAATTGAATCATATCCTGCATCGACTCCTTCCTCCTTCATCACAACGCAGTAAAAAACTGATTCTTCCTCACGTAAAAACCATACGAAGACTAAATGAATTTGTGTTATATGTTCCATGTGCATGTGCATGTGCTATAAAAATTCGATCTCACTTTTTTTACGTCATTAACTTATCTCTGTATGATGTACATGTTGGTTCTGTCAATCTCCCTGATTTCTATTGGAGATTTCGTGTACTGTATCTATTTGTTCTCGAAACAAACGCTTATTATTATTATTATTGGGGCGCTTGATACACGCGATTACTAGAAATTCGGGCGCTTCGTACAATATGAAAAAAATCAAGTCTCTCTGTACAAAAAGTGCGCTCTGCACAAAATTCACGAAAAAAGGGCGTTCAGTACAAATTTTTTAGAACTAATTACAAATTCATTTATATACTAAAAAACAGCTATGTAAAAGAATCGAAGCGTATGAAACAGAAATTTTGAATTTCCAATGGGTGCTTGGTACCAAAAGCCCTTATCGAAGATATGTTTTCTTCTAATTACATACTCATTTAATTAGGAATGAACACGTATGTTTTAGCATTTAAACCCATGAAATAAAATTCGAATATATTTAAATTTTGAATTTTCAATAAGTGCACTTGGTACAGTAGGTGTGCCAAGCTCCCTTATGAAAATGATCAAAACTGCTGCAATATATAGAATATTCTATCTTGTGATGTTCTATAACTCTTACATAGCTATCTCGGATCATATTTTGCGTTGAGTATTGACGAGAAAAATAATTGAGCCTACTGTATAGGCTGCAAGCCTTTTGAAAGAAAAATATCAATGTTTGTTTTAGATCTTGAGTGTTTTAGTGTTTTTTGTAATTGGATTAAAGCTTGATTTTGTGTATCTAAGTCCAATGATACACCTGCTCTCGATTTATCTATCAACAATAATGAATCACATGATGCAATATTAAGTTTGCTTGTTATGTCGATAATCTTAGACTAAACAAAGATGCTTACAGCATTTCTTAAAATGATCGACGCAAAGTGTCTTTGTATTTCCTAAATATTCTTATGTTTCATCTTACACTTCATATGCTTCTTATGATCCAAACGATGAGATTATCAAAGAAAAGAGTGTCACGTTTGTACATAGGTATAGACAATCTTCTATTACACAATTAAACCAAGCATTCGTAGCAGAAGAATCAAAAATTGTATCATCCAACGTGTCAAATTGCGACGCGAATTCGTCCCAGTCGCTTATATTGTCATCTGACATCGCAAAATGAGTCTGCGAATTCTAGGAACATGCCTTTAATAGTATCGGTTCAGTGCATCGCTCCTCATTGGCTTCAATTAGCTGCTACTAGCTGTCACGTTTGACAGTATGCATTGCTCCACCTTGATGAAATCACTGTCATCATGCCGAGTCATTTTTGTATTATTTTATTTTTTTAGGGGCGATTGGGGTAAATCACTATTACAAAATGTAGCACAATCTGAATTTGAAATTTCTAAAATACACAGTTCAAATTACCCACTAGTGCTGGAATTATTTTGTCTAAGATTTAGCTGCAATGTTCTTTTAGGTCTATCAATATGTTAAATAGTGGATATGTGCCATGAAGGACAATTATTGAAATATTAAAGCCAATTTTTACTGTGGTCACTGGCATACTAATTTTGGCTGCATTTACTTTTACTCTTCTGATTTAGTGATTCAGATCCAGGTTGAATAGTTATCTTGTGTTCAATATTGAATATGAAACCAACATTTAAATGCTCCGAAATTAAACATAGAGTGTTTATGTAAACTATATGTAACTATATGTTAACTATAGTTTTTTATAGTTTAGTTTTATTACTATATGTAACAAAAAGTAATGAAATTATCATTCAAACTATAAACGCTATTAATGACATAGCATCTAAAGCGAGTATATAATGTGTATATGTTTCTATATTATGCTTGAAACCTATATAGACTTATTAAAAATTGACGTGGTAGAAAAATCTACCATTTGGCACTAATGGGTTAAAATATTGAATTTTCATTATTTTCAATAATTTGATATTTTTGTACAAAGTGTCCGTAAACATTACTGTCATCTTTATTCAAATGATGATATATTCTTCTTCGAAGAATGCAATTTGATTCACCCACACACAAAAATCATAACATTCATTGCATTCAACCGATAAACGACACTTTTCACAAAACATATTTTTGGTCGTTGCAGTAGGAATTTTTGTGACATGGTAAATGATATTTTTAAATTTCCATTGCTCCGATAAAGGTTTTGCGCCGACAACTGTTGAAATGATGTTGACAATCGTCAACCTTTTCAATTCGTTGCGGACTTTACGAGCTTGTATTTAGTCTATGAATGGAATACGAAGATAAATGTTGCTTTTCGTGTTATTTTGAATTTTTGTTACAGTAGGTTTATAAGTTGATGAATTTTTCAACATAATAAATAATCTGGATAACAGTTATTGCGAATTCTGTTTTTCAGAAACTTAATGGCATCTACGGTATAAGATAATCATGAGACGACATATACAATGGGTTCATAGATTTTCGGATTTCAAGAGATAAACTTTGAGCTATAATGGAACATAACTTCCCATGGCAGTAAATAGCCACTGTGTAGAATTTTAGAACAAAATTTGGTAGAAAAAGAAGACGAATATTGATGGTATGAAACAGTAGTATCCAAAAAAGATAGCTTGTAATCATTCGTTTCTTCAAGAGTAATAGAAACAGTATCTAATATGAGCAAACTTTTCGTATCCTGAGCATACTTTAATAAATATCCTTTATAATTTGGCACGACGAATAGGAATTATTGTATCAGATGAAGAAAAATGACAATACAGATATAAAGAATTGAAAAAACGCTTCCCTGACTTGAAATACCCTACCCTTCTTGTTTAGTTGACGAACCACTTTATCGAGTGAATTCATTTGTAACCGCACTATAAATAAAAATGAAAAAATGAGAACAAAAAACTCATTCACTTCATGCAAGATTACAACAAACCAAAATCCTGATATTTTTGGAAAAATCATCCAACCATTATTGTCTAGTATGAAAAAAAGTCTAATGTTTAAAAAGCCGAACTTTATTTTGTCTCATATCACATCAGCAAGACGAACAACGACAATGGGCGTTTAGAAAGGTGGGGAGAAACGATATGCATGTTGCGAATTTATAGACTGTGAAAAATGCGAATGGACTGTGAAAAAGCAGTGAATTTTAACGGAAAAACATCTGACTGCAGAGAGAGGCTAAAGAATCTCAATTTTCATTCCGTATCGGAGAGAAAAGATATTTCCTCTACATAAACTGCTGGGAGGAAAAAAAAGCAACGGGATCACAAAAATAACTTTTCCTCCCACAAATAACTTTTCCTGTTTAAAAAAAATCATAGAAGTAGACAAGTCATGATTAGCCGGAGACTACCAAAATAATGATATAGTCCCTGGATTAGCTCATTATTCCGGGAGCTACTGACACTTTCTTCCTAAATTCGCACACAAAGTGTGTGATAGCATGGATTTGTAGATTTTGAAACGCTGAATACAAAAATCAAATTCCCAAGTGTCACACTGTTACAGACAGTCGCCTTAGGTTATAGGTAAGGTTAAAGGATTCCCATTGGAATCCAATGATAAAATTCAAGAAATATCTATGGATTGTGAAGCACCTTGCTATTTTCGTGCATTTTCTTTTTCAGATAAGAAACTATTTATCACATTTTTATCACATTTTTTATCAAATTTGAAACATGATTGAGTTCATAACATTAACTTCTATATAAAAGTTGAAGTGAGTCACATGATTCAGTATTTGATGTCTGAGAGCCTCTATAAAATGAGTAAAATCGTCAAAATGAAGTAAAAAAATGAAATTTACTCATTTTATAAAGTCTCTCAGACATCAAATACTGAATCATGTGACTCACTTCAACTTTATAGATACATAATAAATATCTATGGGTAGATATATATTTTGCATGGAATATCCTAAATCCTTCAGTTTTTGCGATAGAGGAATTCATTTTCTCAATTTGAATTACATCTCTCTGAAGGCTTTTGCCATTTGATTGCTTGTCGTATTCGATTGTTTTTAGATATTGATTTGAGCACTTGTTAGGCTCACATTATTTACAACTGTACTACTATTTAAAACTATTGTCATGAGCCATATTTTGCTATAACTTTGAATGAGTATCATAGCAGGTATAGCATGGTACTGACAAATAAAGCAATTGCTTGCAGCACTTAATCTATTAAAATTATGGGAACAGTTGACAGCTGATAAAAAATCATTTTCAAAGGTGACAAATCACCGGTTCACTGATTATCATAGAGAAAAATGAATTTCCACAGGAAAGGGTAGTTATTATAGTTTGAGCTGTTTAGAATTAAGCCGGTTTGAAAACATGTACTTTGATGTAGAAGGCAAAAAAGTCAATATTATCCTGAAAATTAGAACAAAAACTCATACATTAAATGTTGTTTCAGGAAGCTATAATGATAGATTGAAGTAAAAAGAACGTCTCTGTGAACTATGTAATGTTTCAAAAGTGGAAACTTTACGTCACTTTATGATTGAATGTTCCACGTATGAGAAAATACAACAAGAAATAGCAACAGTGTATTGCAACCGGTGCTATTGCAACAGTATATGTATAATTGAGTTTCATGAATTAATGAAAAGGCTGACTCCAAAAAGTATAAAGCCCATTGGCAAGTTTCTTCAGAAAGCTGACAACATAAGATTGATATCCAAAGAAAATAACTCATTAACAACCGAAAAAGGATCAATGGTTCATTCCCCTCTCCTTCCTTAAATAAAATTGGGATATTTATCGACCGCACGCACTCTTTTTTCACGAATATGTTCCAATGTGTGCCAATATGTTGAAATGTGTTCTTAATGTTTTCAAAAAATGTGGAAATAAACATTTATTGACTTACCACTCTGCACCCCTTCTACAACAGAGTTGCTCAATACACCAGTGATTGCAATCAGCATAAGGCAAAGTGTTCTCAGCGACATACTGCAAAAACAATTGAACGCATTTTGTTAGAGAGTCGAAATGATTGAGAGGAAATTTGCGTCACACGCTCGTCTACTGATAAATTACAAAGCACTTGGGACGGTACATGAATTCGCCTTTGAATTCTGTTATAGACTCTGTTATCGACTCTGTTATCGACTCTGTTATAAACATTTAAACCTTCGGTTGCTGGTGCCAGAACGGATTTATCAATGGCAAAAGAGTGGCAAACCAAGCTTATTCAAAACAAGAACATGGCTAAAAAATGATCAGTTGAAGCTCCGTTGTTTTGGGTAACACCTGTGATATAATGACATGGCACTCATAAGCAGAGGTGGGCGTTATTCGGGAAAATGAAGGTCCGATTAACGATGCCCAATTCGCCAGCTGAGAGTTCCGACTGCGATTATCCGATTCGATTGCCCTTTTTTTAAAGCGATTCAATTATCAGATGAAATGCAATTCGATTCGAATTAGCTATCTATGTACTCAAACAAAAACTTGCGCTTTAAATATCAATTAAATTCAGCTTCTTAAACTAGGGATAATAAAAATATAAGGGCACTTGTAACTGTTAATTACACAGAGAGAGAAGTCTAGGGAAGATTGGATTTATTGGTGAAATGAAATGTAAGGATTATGCCAACTGAAATTTAGTTTAAATTACCACAAATAGACAAAGACAAAACACTATATGATACCTCATATTGCAACATCTTGATAAATGATGATATCCACGTAAAGCAAAGGCCATGCAGCGAGAGCAGATATTTTGCTGCTATAACAAAAAGTGGCGTGTAAATGCACTGTTAGTCCTCATCTTATCATCTTAATTAATTGATTACTAAACTTATTCACATGGCCAGCCGAGAGACTTTCTTTGTTAAGGAAGCAGTGTGGTCTGATTAAATGAAATGATTAGTGATTAGAAGTTTGTCGCTTCATGACCATATCATACATAGCTGATCATGCTATAACAGCCCCCGTCTCCTGTCACCAGGGATGTCTATGAATATATATTATATGGATCTCGGGATACGCAACTCCCAAAGCATGGAGAATTGATTGTGGTCCGACACTTTTTTGATGATACAAAAATTGTAATTTTTAATTTTAATTTTTAATTGTGATATTTATTTCTTATTTTACAATATAACTCTCGGTTGAAGAATACATCCTTTCTGAATTGATAGCAAATTCGAAGAAAATATATCCTCTGAAAGCTAGAAGCAAGCCTGATTCAATGATAATCATCTTAATTTTATGTATTTTGTAGCTTTGTTTGTAGGCATCGGTGGATTAAGTCTGCTGGCCACAACTGACCAGACACAACCTAATCGCTTTGACAAATCGAAGAAGCATTTGGAGCATACAGCCTATGGGACATTCGTGAATGTCAATACTTGAAAGAATGCATGTATTTTGGTTCTCTATTTGAACACTTGAAATATTACACAACAAACGGAAAAATCTCACCTGAATTGTTTAGTTCGATTTATCAGCAATTTCTTGATATTCTTCACGATACAAAGTAGTCATAATGTTTGATGTATTTATCAGAAAATAAAATTAATCTTCTTGAGAACTTGACATGTGTCTGGATCCATTGTTGAAATACAGTGTAAACGAAACTTATCAACCACTTCTCTTCTAAAGACGTGATAGAAATAATTATGGGAGAAGAGCATTATGTCTTCTAATGAAATGGCATTATCGGAACTAATGAAACGAACTTTTATTGAGGACAAGGAGTTCTTAATCTCTATCACGACATGGCAACGTGAATGCAAATCTGTTGCGATCTCACCACGTCAGAAATGCTCATAACAGTTCGATCAACTAGAAATGGTAATATATTAAGAGAGATAAAAGTCTGAATTTAAAATCCACTTGGACCTAATCTCTACACAGCAAACGCGACTCCTTTAACTAACGGAAAGGGGGGAATTTTTAGATTTGCTGAAATATCCGCTATTAAAAATTTACTGATACATGTACAGTATATATTTTGTATCACGAGATATTTCATTTTTAGGCAAATGTCTCGTTGTTTTCTACTAGTTCCTGATCTCGTAATTTAGCTCGTGAAAAGCTAGTAATTTGCAACCGTATTGCAACTCCTAGCAAAGCTGTCGGCTATACTAGGAAACCAGTTTAGTTGTGTATGTATTATATAGTACATATAAAAGCCTATTATACAGACCTTTAATTTATTTTTTTAATTTATGATATATAAACAACGTCGTGGAACAAATTGTTTTCCTAAAAAAACTAGTAAAATGCGAGCTTTTTCATACTTTAATTATAGTTTGTAAATTAACTATCATGTATCTATTTATTTGTGCTCCTAATCAAGGCTAGTGAAATGCGAGCTATTTTTTCATCCTTGGTAATAGAGTATTAGCTATTCATGTAGACTATGCTGACACATCCCCTCTTTTCATGATTGCATTGTAACATGTTGATTCATCAATTTATGCTAAACACATTTCAACTTAAAGCTGTAGTATGCACACCATATCAGCACGAGCAGTTGAAGCACTTTAATAGTTAAACAAAAATCCAATGAATTAAACATAACACGTTGTATACAACAAACTCAAACTTCTTGAAGAATGCAGTTGTATAAAAATCGATCAAACTGGTTATCATTGAAGCAAGGTTGGGTAAAAGCTTGTATTGGGTATACCCAATACAAATTTCGCGCCAAAACTTGGGGTCAAAACCCAAAACCCAAGAGCATGTTTAAATAAATGAATGAAATCAAGTAAACGAAGTGCATTCTTTGTATTTTGTGCTGACATAAAGATGCTTCTATAGGTATAGGCCGAATTTCCTATTCGGCCCATGAAGTGGGGTGTTAGTGGTAAACAATTATTGCAATAATTGACTGTTTCAAAAGTAATTGCACAAAAAAGCTAGACCATTTTCAAATGAAAGTTTCGTGTTGAAGTCCTAAATCAATTTTGATAAACGATATACCATATGAAACCTTATGTTCCATAGATTGTTTTGACATATATTTCGCTTTCATGTGTGGTCAGCTGTGGTCAGTAGCCCTTATGAAAAACAATTGAGTGTTTTATTTGATACAGGATTTCATTATGAAGACGACAGAATTTTTTTATGAAAGTTGGCAGACAGTATGAACTATCAGTCAGCTTCATCATGATACATGGTTTTTTGGATTGGCTGCATGTACAAAAAGATACAATACTAATAAGTTTTACCAATCAAAAACTAAAAAATCTCACAAGATTTTCTCATTGATGAAGATGTTCAATTTCAATAACCTTTGTACCATGTGAAAGGTTATGTCAAGCACTTTAATTTGGCAAAGCGTTTAGCTTATGTCTGGTCAGCTGTGGTCAGCATACCTAAAAGTATGAATGTTTGGTCAATTCGTTCCCCGACACCTACAGACGAAACTATGTAATACAGAAAATTGAGATGATCACCATTGAATCTGGCTAGTGTTAAGCTTTCATAGTATATATTGTTGTTCGAATTCGGACATCAATTTGTGGAATTTCTTTCAATTTACACTTTTACCTAATTTTACGCCACTTTCGCGTTAACAATGTTCAACAACGGTCAACTGCACACAACTTAACAACTTCTGTTGCATTAACGCTGGTGCTTTCGAGTTTGGGTTTAAAATAATGCTGGTGTTATCAGCTCCAAGAATATGTAAGTTTTATCAAACTCGACTCGTCCGTTCAATGACAAACTTCAAATTTGTATTATTCCCACAGTCAGCCATTGCGTGAGTCATCATTTCCCTAACTTGAGGTCAGAAGAAATTCGAATCTCGGATCAGACAAGGGCTTGTCTCGTCTCTGCACCTGTTCACAGAAAACAATAGCATTTCCTTCACGTCGTAGGAATGCTGACGCTTGCGTTGCGTCCGATTAATGGAGCAACTCATCAATGATGAAAAGGAGAATGAGACACATAGGCCAACATGATATTGATATCTGAAATATAATCGTGAAAGTAACAAAGCAGACAATCACTAATTACTTCATTTAATTAGGAGAACCACACCACAATGTTTCCTGAACCAAGTGTCTCAGCTGACCAAGTAGATAAGTTTATTGATCAATTATCAGCATGCGATTAAATTTGATGAGAATATACAAAAGATATAAGAATTTTTTGTGCTGTGCAACGATTTATGAAACAGTCTGCTAGTAGCCTAAGTGCATGTATTACGTCATGAAGTTTTCTTTTAATTTAACCTACACTGATATACTGACTAATTGAAGATCTTTGATTTAATTATGATTGAGTTACATATTGCTCATAGCAAAGCAATTGTTTTCATTTTATCATTCAGAAATATAACCAAACTTGATAAATATTATGGCTGCGCATTAAATGCATGGTTTACATATTTAGAATATGAAATCAGAATGAATGTATTTTTGGAAAAATGTCGGCTATCGCAGAAAGTTAAGGGTGCGAAGATATAAAATATACGGAATATATAAAATTCAATATGCACAAATGCAACAAAATACAATCATATGAGCTTACAGTAGACATAATGTGTATGAACTTTCAATGCGCGGTATTGTTAAGCCCAGAATGAAATAGCTAATGATCACAAGTATTTCATTTTTGAAATATTCTGTGAGTTGAATGGAAATTTGATAAAAAATCAGAACTTTGTCTTCTTATATCATTCCTTAATAAATTCTCTTAATATTCAAATCAAAATATTAATTTTTGTAGCTTGATCTGCATGTATTCAGCATTAATAGAAGACCCAAGTTTTGTATCATTTACCCAAGGTCGACCCAAAACCCAATGTCCAACCTTGATTAAAGCACTTGAAGAAGCACAAAGTGAGCAGATAAAATTGACATCATATAAGAAGTTCGTCACAAATCGAAGAAAATAACTATTTTACTAATTCAGGAGCAGCGAGTCGTAACAAAAATATGTGGAATACAAAATGTGTACATGTACAAACAATCTTTGAGTTCACTTGAAATGAACAGCTTTCTCAGTGGAGAAATGAAGTGTTGAAGTAACATGTATAGGCATGCAAGCCCATTACAAATTTGAAACAAAATGAAATATCAATCACTACGTTAATGAGAAACCGACCAAGAACCGAGTGCTACAAATTGGTCAAACTTCAAGCGCTATACATCATTCAAGAGATTCTCGGCTTGCAAGTATATTCGCATGCACGGTTTTGAATGCTGGACGGAAGTCAAAATCCCTACAACCGGAACTCAGGAAGAAGTTACGTGAAAAAATAAAAGGGACTCCTTGTGATTCTTCTGTAATTGCGATGAGGTCACCAATCACTCGCACACTGAATTTCCAGACGGTTACAGTAAGGAATCGCACAATCATACTTCATTCCTGACAATGCATGCCACCCGCCAAAAGCCAGGAATGATTCTGTCTTCGCTATTGATAGCAACTGAAAAGAGATATGAATGATGATTATTATAATTAAATCAATAGCTCTAATGTGATATGCAAATATGAAAAAAGTAATCAAGCGCAGGCAGAGTGACAATTAATTATCGGATTGACAAGTGAATTGTCTCAGTGATGAGAAGAATGTACGAGACCGAAAAAATAAACAGTACTGCTGCGATCTGACTGTGAAAACTCTACACGTCGCATCGAGATTGATATGAATATCTCAAAGATTATCATCCATGTGAATTAATTGACTTCATTCTTTCTTCAAGGACTCTTTGCACTAATATTGACACGCACTTCTTTCTAGTTGTTAACTATAAAAGAAAATCAATGAGATTTAATTGTGCAGAACCAAAGGTCGTAAAATGATTGTTAAATTGAGGTAGAAAACTTAGGGAAGTGATGATAAGATATTGAATTTTTTAGCAACATTACATCAAATTATGAAAAAATATATAAAGACGTTCGAAGCTTCCACTTTAATTTCATTTACCAATGTTTCGGCTTCTCAACCAGCATCAATGTCAGATGGCAATACAAAGATGTGTATCATACCATACTATAGGGGAGGAGTAGGTTAGTTGATACATTTTTTTGTTTTTTGCATTTTTTTGGAAAATTTTAGCAGATATCAAAATTCTAAAATAACATTCGAGTTCTCCATCGTATTAGGAAGCTAGAAATCATAGACACTTTCAGCTCATAGGTTGTTAAGGAACTGTCACATAGGTTTTAAAAAGTCCACCAAAACGTATCAACTAACCTGGCAGGGCAGGTTTGTTGATACACTCGACAAGGATAGTTGATACATCTTTCTTTGAATTTATACATCCTATCGTTTGCTTCATGTTATGCCTACATGAATACGAAATGAAAAATAACATATCAAAAAAGTTGTAGCTTTTTACTCTAGATTAGAGACATCTGAAAATGTGGCACTGGGATCCATCATTTTAGTCAACGATTGCTCATCATAGCCTATAGGCCTGTCCAAGCTTAGCCCTGGCTAGGTCTATTGGTAGCGTACTTTATGATGTCTTATCATTTATCAAAATATTTTTAATGCATATACGTGTGTTCATGTGTAGGTCTACGCATAGCTTACTTTGTTTAGTGCATCGATAAGCATGAAAGATAGGCCTTCTCTACATCTAATACTTCGCAAACCCAATTCCATTTCTATAAGTCAACAAAAGCGACATATTTGAATATGCTTTTAGGCATTCTATCTGCTATCAAAAATAACAAAAACGGTCGTGTTTGAGCCCAAACAAACTTCTACAAAAAACACAGGCATGCATACCTAGTTCATATTCCAAAGTCATGATCATGGTCAAATTTCAAATAATGAGCTCGTCGCGCCGAGCCACCAACTGCCTCAGGTCTTGGCAGTTTGGTAAGAATGTCATCAATAAAGAAAGCGTCTGTGTCATCTTCATCTGGAATAAAAAGATCACTTTGAAATGCCACTTTCTTTAAGAAAATTCCCTCAAATTCTACGTTATCCTTCTTTGCATCAATGCGGGCAACGTCGTTAATGTGTCTTGATTTGCCTAGAACTCTAACTACAACAAAGTCTCCAATGTCTATTTCTTCGCTTTCAGACTCCATGTTGGGAGGAGAATTATCAGAATCTTCTTCATTCTCAGACGTTCTGATCACAGTTTCCTTCGTCGAATCTGCCTTCTTCTTCTTTCGTTCTTGATTTGTCTCCTCAACTTCTCGAAGGACCGGTGAGGAGTTCAATATTCGTGTCTTGCCCTTGCGAGATTGTTGGGTAGAATTCTTTCGTGGCGGAGCCTTCAGTATCGGCAGGACTTCGCTTGCCGACACGTGAACTCTCTCGATTAGAAGGATCGGTTCTTCTTTGCTTGTGTCTTCGTCGCTCGAGTTCCCCATTTCAGTAGGCCTCTCACGATCTGTTAATAAAGCCGTTGCGAAGTCACTATCGGTGAATAACTCTCGGTTCAATGGGTGGATCCCTGTGCTCTGAAAACCTGACAAGATGTCTCTTGGTGAAATGGCGGACATCTGAGCCGTAGCAACGAGACCAGGAATATCATATATTGTCAGTGTCTTTCCTTGGTTGGACCTGAGCCAAGAGTCCGTTGCACTGTTGTATAAGTGCTCTTGAAAGGTCCGTACACAGATTTGTCAAGCGGTTGAAGACGGTGAGAAGTATGAGGAGGAATGGTTAGCAAGACAATGCCGCTGCTTCGTGCAAACTTGATTGTTTCCAGAGACGCATGTGATTCCTGATTGTCAAGAATCAGTAGAACTTTGCGGTCCTTTGAACAACGAGTGTGTCTAACAAAGTGTTCCAAGCACAGAATTAGATTCATCTGCGCGCGCTTCGGTTTCCTAGAAAGGAAGAATTGTATGCAACCTTCATGTCGAAATGGCACATCAACTTGCTCCTTCTCGAATGGATAATTCATGTATGGCTTGCTATTGGAAATGGCAAACAATAAGCTGTCAGCAGAGGACAGTAGAGCCAGTGAGAGATGCGTGCGTGCTGTGATATCACTTCGTACACACCAAAACACACGTCCCTGTCTTGGCTTCGATTCAATGTATGCACTATACAGTAAGCAATGCCGAGGAGAGGATGTAAAATCATCAAATGAACTAATTTTCGTACGCCTGCTACTTTCTTTAATAATGATCGGAAGGGTCAACATTATGGAGAAAACTTGTGGGCAATGATCTGAAGTCTTCGAATCTGAAGGAATTTTGGCAATCGAAGCACTTTGCTGGAACTCACATTAATCCGCAAGCGACGCACGACTTTTTTTCCTATCTCTGTAAGGTATTAGGAATTCCTTCTTGCCCACTTAATAGGTTCCTCGATGTGCCGTCAGTTTCATATTAATCACACTTCTAGCAAACCGAAGCAGATAAACAAGATATTTAATTCCTTAAAGAAACATCGTCAAAAAAGAGACAGAAATATAATTTCAAGTCATCAAGTCCCTTAGACACACAGAGCATTCGATGAAAATTCAGTTGAGAACTGATTGTGACTATACCCTTACAGAAAAATCTCATGTAATTTCACGAGAAAATGCGCTTGAAATTTCACGCTAATTTGGAACCATTTCGCGTATAATATAGGAGCAATTGCTCCTGTATTTCATGAGAATCGTGAATATTGTAGGAGCAATTGCTCCTGTATTTCACGAGAATCGTGCATATCATAGGAGCAATTGCTCCTGTATTTCACGAGAATCGTGAATATTACAGGAGCAATAGCTCGTGTAATATAGGAGAATCGTGAATATTACAGGAGCAATTGCTCTTGTAATTTATAAGAATCGCAATATTATATAGGAGCAATTGCCCTATATTTGTAAAGCATCATAATCGTTCTACTTTCTCATTATAGTTATATAGGCCCATGGAATTCATCAAAGCGATGCGGTAAAATTAAAACAAACCTGTAGATAGACTATGTACACAGAATATATTTGTACTTATACACTATAGTTTGGCAACAACCATAACTGTCTTCTTGAATCCCGGAATTTGTTGCTAATTTTTTGTATTATGGCGGCCTCCTTAACACCCGGTGCGACAGCCTCAACTGCATCTGAAAAATGAAATTATTATGGTTAGATTGGTAGATACCTACATAAGCTGTAATTGCAAATACATGAACACAATATGGTTTAAAAACGGGAAAGCGAAAGCCGGTTTTAGGATATACCAGGATTCGGGCATAAATATAACTTTCCCGAGAAATAACCGGAAAATTCCCCCGATGATATTCGAGTTTTACATCCTTATCTATGAAATAAAAATAAAAAGGCATAATATAGTTGGAAATGGTAAACAGATATTCATATAATATATCATCGACCCGAAGTCACTTGGTTATCTTGCTGATGAGCTTCTTGTACAAATTCTTGTATATATCTGTTTTAGTGTTTGTTTGTCCAGTTTTATTTTTATACTTTCGTTCTTGTCTTATGAAATTTTAAGAATCCGTGTGTCCAACCTAGTGAAGGCTAAATGAGTCATTTTCTGGACTACCTTACATTCGTCATAGGCCTATAGATAGTTTATATCTTATCCTATGTGATATCCGCACGTTAGCGTGTTTCAGTTACAATCACATTTTTTCATTGCTCTGAGCTAGAAGTTCTGAAGCGACCCTAATCCAACATAGTTTTGAAAAGCATTGTTGAACTATAACTTTCTCAATAAATGACCGATGGGCGGTTACTGCAATGTCACAATTACTTCATTTCCGCGACTGATCTTGATGATAGCTGACCAATCCATTTAAATGTTAGATTGAAAGGTGTAGCCTATGATAAACACTCCAAAAAACGTTTGATCATAAATATTTTGCAAGTCAAGTTTCCACTCACTGCCAGCAGCACGCTCATTGGTTGAGAGAGTCAGCTGATTTACGCACGCACCAATGGGGAATTAGATATCATCAAAATAGACCTCGGAACCCTCATGCAGTATGCCATCTTAAGGAGCTGTTACTCAGAGAGCACAGGACGGATTTATGGTGACTTTTGATATGTTAATAAGCAGAATCTAAACTACATCCCTGTGGGAACGCATCTTGCTAATATCAACAGATTATCTGGCGAGGTAGCGATTTTGTGGATAATTTTTTTAAAGGTTCATTTTCGAGTAAAAACTATCTCCGCATGTGAAAATGGTCATCATTTATCCAAAAACATGTGTAAAATTAAAAAACGACAGGTGGCGAAAAAGTTGCTATAATTAGTTGGTAGATATTTGTTTACTAATGCGAGCTGATTTTTCGCCAACCGGCGAAATCGTGGATATTGTAGCAACTAATTAGTGGTAAGTAGTAATGTTCGTATATTACCTTCACATGAAAATATATTTTATACTCAGTCTGATGTGATAAAAAGGGATCTTTTTTAATTCACGAAGGCTTAAACTAAAAAGAGTATTTATCTTCCATAAATGTCGCAGTAAATACTATGATATTATTCAAATATTTGTCATTGTTGTAAATTATTGAATGTCAAGAGATGTTATGAAAATTGATATAAGCGGATTCTCTATATTCTTATCATTATCAAAGAATGATAGTCTGCACTTATTTCTTAGATAGATTAGCCATATGTGGCGGATAGTGAGGAGGTGAGGGAGACAATAGAGCCTCGGCTGTAGAGGCGGATTACTAAAGAAAATAAGAGAGAGAGTCAAAAGTAAAAGGTAGCAGAGCGCGAATTGTCGCCGGCGAACTTCGCCAGCGAATATCCCGCAAATATGACTGAACTTTAGCATGATATTCTGCAGCTGACATTCGCCAGTTTTTCGCAAGATTCGTTCCCACAGGGATGTATGCCAATTTTCAGGGTACCACGAATTTTGTCCGGGTTAAAACCTAGTTCTCCTGGACTATTACTTGTGATTGTGCTATTGATTGTGCTGTGCATAATCAAGTCGTGTTTTATTTTGTACGACATAGCTATCGGTTTTAACGCACATATCGCCGTCCATCTGACAGTTGATATCAATTCAATTTATTGTACTCTACTGTTTTATAGAACTCCTGTCAACTTTTGAGACTCAAACGTCGATACTCATCCCGTTTTATGAATTTCAAGGTGTACAGAGAATGTATTGTTTCAGGGGAACCACTAGCTATGCGGCATAGCTATCGATTCCATTATGTATTATCATTGCAGTCTTTTATGCTTCATCGATTCTTTAAGTCGATCATCATTTAACATTGCAAGATAATGACTTCTTTGTTGACTTCTCCCCTTGTTGACTTCTTTAATGAACATAGATATTGACTTCATTATGATGCCGCTAATGTTGTCCAACATGAGATTAAATTCTGTCCTGGTGGTGTTTAGAAATTCTGTTAGATATCTTTGACGTAATTTGCTAAGATGAGAGCTTTGAACCAGTAAATGATAAGTGTCTTCTATTTCGCCAGGGCAATGAGGACAAAAGCATTCTTCATAATCTCGTCTGTTGCCATATAGTCCTGTTTCAGCCATCAATTTGTGATTTCCTGTTCTCAACCTTAGGATAATCAACATGTCTTCGCTCATTTCAGATGCGGTACGTAGATATATGATTATAAATCGTTTTCGAACCTGCATAATTCAAGATATCTGTTGCCTTTGTGACTATTTTTGGTGTTATTAATCCATTCTTCTCTGAAGAGGCATCGTATTCTCTCGTCGGCTATCTTAATAACTTTGTTTTTATTGCAATGAAGTTGGTTTTCCCAAAGGTTTAACAGATTCAATTTCATTAATATTTTTCTTATTTGATGCATCCATGTATCGGAATATTCTCTTGAATTTACCTTGTTCAAAACGCTTTGATGTAGGCTTGAACTTAGACTGTTTTGATTGTTATCAATTAATTTCATCCATAGTCGAATTGCTGCTTTGTAGAAAAGAAATTCAAAGGGCTTTATACCAAATTCGCCAATGATACAATAATTACAGTAATAACTATTCAAATAGCAAAACCTTTTATAAAATTGAAGCTATATTTGATTCAGGCCTTTAAGACTTTTGTAGAAAAGGAAATCTCCACAGTATTTCATCTGCGATAAAGTTAAAATTTCAAAAGCATCTTTTACGATTTTTCCATTAGCGTGACCAAATTCTCTAAGCGTTTTTGCTAATGATGATTTTTTACCCTCATTTTCTAATAGTTCTATATAATTTCTATCGCTGTTTGCTATAAACATCACGAGATACTTGTATTCTTGAACAATTTCAATAGCTGCTATTGAGCTGCCGTGCTTATTTTAAGGTATTATTTTTAGTTAACGTTGCTATATTTAGAACAAGGAAATATATAGATGATTTTGTTTCATGGTCCCATCTGAGAACAATTTTGTTCCGAATTTTCTCTTTTCTGTTCTCTTCTGTTCTCTATTCAATAGTTGGTTGATGCATCTCGAGTGATGTATCGAATGGAAGCTGATTTCAGAGTGAACACACTGAAAGCGTCTATATTCATAGATTGACATTGCCTGAAATTATTGATCCGTCCTCCATTAAGATTCACTGTTGTCTTCTGCTCTCTACAGGATGAGAGCTTTCAGATGACCTATCGCACTACTCGGGTCTCAGCTTCAAACTACTCTGGGAAGCATTTTAACATTCTCAAAAAAATTTCAGAAAATCTCCCATTGTGCGAGAACTAATTAGCGTAGCTTTTTAAAATTTACAGTCAAGTAACTAGAGGTCATAGTCTCACTATATACAAAATTTGAGCATTCTCCGAGCTCTTGGATTTGGGAGATGATATTTTGTGAGTGAGTAGGTATTGAGAAGAGCTACAGTTTGACAAAAAATGGGGAACGCAGCTGCTTTGGTTTAGGAGAAATACCTGCCTACCAACAAAAATACGCACTCATTACAATTTTTCGCAAATGGGAGATTTCTCCCAAAATAAACGTCAGGGTTGATCATGCCAAGGCCCACTGGATTGGCCTAGATCTACTCTACACTCACACAATAAATGGGGTCCTCACATCCACTGGGGGCAAAGTAGGGTCTCCACGCCACCAAGAGATCCTATCCCTAACCCTATCCTATCCACAATTCCGGACCCGCTCTGCTCAATTATTCCTATTGCCGCATCAAATAGTTAACCTGTTTCGAGAAATGATGAAAGCTCAACCGAAACTGCATTCTGGAATTATTAATGCATAATGCATATTTAGCTTATATGCTTAGGAATTTTTTAACCATGCACCAGAATTCAGTTTCGGTTTCAGTGTCCACCATTTTGAATTCTCGCCATTTTCTCGAAAGGGGCTAATCGTGTAAATGATTTTCGAAGTTTTCATGCAAAAATACATTATGAACCGCTGAGAGACACAATGGGAAAATTTCAAAATGAAGCCGCATCGTGATTGTTGGTCAATTTGTTAATTTTATGGGTAGCTGCGCCGCTCACTTGTCAAGCCTGGAATAAGTAAAGAAGAAAATTCGGTCTGGAGTGCCACATTGAAGACAATACTCAATCCGAAAAGTATACAAGATGTTCTCCCATGTTTTTTCAATTGAAATGGATATGCAAGTGGCAATTTTGATAATTTATAATTGAAGCTGAATTGTAGCTGAAGAGATGTCGAGTTACTTAATTTTCGTATGAATTAATATGAATGAAATGTTAGCCTAGCTAGCCTTTTACTCTATCATGTCTTTATCAGGCAATAACTGTTTTCAGGTGTCTTCCTGCCATAAGCAGCGAACTTCTTCAATTTTTCTTTATTTCTGAAGTCCCAATGTTGCTTTCTTTCTTATCTTCATAGATTCATTTTCTATATAAAGTGTAATTTTGTTATGATCGCTTCGACAAAAGTGTCTAGATTCTTCAATTTCCATATGCCTTGTTTTATCCACTATACCTGTATTCTCCGTGCATCGATGACTGCTTTTGATTCTCCTTTTTCCCATGTCTATTTGCCTACCGTCATATCCGCTGTATTTAAAACAACTTATCCTTCAATTTCTAGCAATTCTTTTAGAATATTCGCATTTTCATTTCTTTTTCCATCCAGTTCTACAAAATACCGTTGATGTCTTTTACTATTATCATTGATTTTTCATATTCTTCTGCTGTCCTCTAAATCTGTGAAGTTAATCTGCCATGATATGAAGAGCGTCGTAGGGAAATATTTTTTATCGTAAAATAAATTTTCATAGAAATATTCGTATTATCACAATGGTTATTGGACATTTGCCATAGATTTAGAGGATTAACTATTCTATGAATCCAGCGGGAAAGAAGATCGTAGAAATCCCAGACCGCGGAGCGGACAAGGATTTCTACGATTTTCTTGTCCTTCTGGCGTCATAGAATACCTCTTTTTCTATTCATTTCTGCTGCCGAACTTTGTCACTAACATTCGAATAAACTACTATCAACGATAAAATTTACATTTTCAATCAATTGTATTTCTTGGGTGTCTGCGTGGATCCATGGCGGGGATAGTGATTTTGCTGCGAGGATATGCATCGCTGTATGCGTGAGGTCAAGGTTGAGGACCTTTTGCATCCCTTCCGATAACCAATCGAATTTGCTCAGAGAGAATAAAGAATATAACTCAGGCAGCAACTCAAAGAATGACCGATAATACTGTACATGCATCTTTCTTTTTCATTCCAGTTTTATAGTTAAATGTTTGGTGGTGATATTCAAAGAACAGGCTTGGAGGTTCAACCAGCCGTCTGAATTTTGCACAGCTTAATGTGACACTCGATGACATTTGATAATATTCTGATACATCTGAGTGTTTAACACAATCAATGTCGTTGGTTGACAATGGATTTGATAAAAATTGAGAATACATGCAGATTGATTCTAGTGGCTGTTTAAGGAGACAACTTTAGCGCTGTGATGATGTGTGTATGATATGAGATGATGTACCAAATTTTGTAGCCTCTTTTGTGCAGCAGCGATGGGGAAGTTGCGGTATATTCTCCTTTTTCTTGAGAGTCTATCAGGTGAGATAATTTCCTTCATCTGTCTGCATGCATGTAATGTAGATATCCTACCTCATTATTTGACTTATAAAGCGGATTATTGCTCGCGCGGAAGATGCTGTTTACTTCAATACACTGGAAAAAGCATAATCTATGCCAATCATGAATGCTCTTGCCCTGCTTTAGTATACATGTAGATTGGATCTGTGAATAGATAATTGCATTATTGGCAACGCTAAATTTCTATTCAAATATTCTTGATAATCATAGACATGTCAATCACAATCTGTCCTTGATCATCATAGCACGTTTTAAAATAAAATTCTGTACGCAACTCGTGCATGAGATTGTTTCATCGTGGCATTCAAACTCGTTAGATTTACATAGATCTCACCCTATGGGTTCGGGCATTTCAGATATCTCTAACTGCCGGAATGCTGTAAAGAAGCAATCATGTACTGTTTGCGTAAATAACTAATACTTCAGGTTTGCATGCAGTATCATGAAAATAGGTTAGTGTGTTTAAAATAAATGAGTTGTAGGTTGTCATCAACGTTTATGCTAACACATTACACTGGGTTACAAAAAAAAACTTTTTGAATATAGTCAGAAGTTTTTCAACTGATTTAGGACCATTTTCCTCCACTAACTCTGAACATGGCATCCATTTAACTCAATCAGGTCAAGTTTTCATGCTAATTATATTTTGAGAAATTAGATTTTCTGGCTTAATATATCACATTTTGTGAAGTCATCTGTTATTTCTAAGAACCCTTCTCACTCCAAAATGGCTAAGTAGAAAAAAGATACATTATAAAAGAATGTATTGAATTGGTATCACAAAATCTAATTTCACTTATTTGTATAAAAGTTATTGACAAGGGATAATATAAATACATGTAGGCCTATCTGCACATGCAATCTGGGTAGAAAGTCGCAATTGTAAAAAAGTCAGTGCATGAATTTCCGTATTTTGCAGTTCCTTGAATGCTCAGCAGCAGAGATGTCTCTCTTTAGATTCCAGCAGTAATAACAGTCATCATAATCCCAAGGACCTACAGGACGACGTGCCGATTCAATATTAAGATACTTCAGGCTGCTTCGGTTCTTTCTGTTAATCCCAGTCACATCAATAGCACAGAAATAGCAGTCATTGACATGGTTCCTCGGTTCCCTCCAAATTATAGGAATACCAAATTTCAAGCAACTCTTCCTGCCTTTAGTCCACAGACGCGGATACTCGGTGCATGACTTGCATACCATGTGTGGAGCCCATGGCAGCCCAACTTTATCCTGGTCACCAAGTTTAATTCCAAAATATGATTGATAGGCACGTTTTATGAAGCTTGCTACTTGATTCCTGTTAGATAAAGGGGTATATTTACCACAAATACAGCAGAAAACGTCAGGCCTGTTTTTGCAAGATCTTCTGGTTGAAGTCATCCTTCAGCTGCAAAATGAGAATGTGTTATTCAAAATTCACTGACAACATTCATAAAATATGATGACAAGGCTAAAATAGCATATTATGACTCTTCGATTGAATAGAAATTGCTCTGAAAGCTTGCCTTCATTCGTTGAATTGATTGACAAAGTGCAGCAAAGAACTCGCACCTAGACTGGTTGAAAATCCTCTAACAGAGTGAATGAACAAACGTCCATCAGAGTGCAAAAATATCATAGAAATGTCATAAGCTATGAATTCAACAAGGTATTTGAGCAGTGGAAACATTGATGGTGAATTGCATGTTTTCAGATGGGCAGCATTTTGGATGATGAGATATGACGCAAAGATCTTCAGAAATTGCATTTTTAGTCTAGAAAATAAAAGATTGGCTACATGAACGTAAGAAAATACCGGTACATGATAAGCTCTGGATCATCGCATAGGCCAAAACTTGAAAAACCCAAAATGTAGCTTGGTTTAAAAACTTGACCTGATTGAGCAAATCTGAGGTGATTTTTGAAATCAACACACTTGATTTACCCGAAATCAGCTAAAAACACTTAGACTATTTTTTCTTTGTCGACCAGTGTTATCAGTGGAATACTTATTGTTGTCATGCACACTGTAAACTGTATGGCACTAATTTAGGCAAGAAGCCCAAATTTCGTGGCAGTTAGCGCCTAGTTAGTGCCTTTCTAGTGCCTCGAGGCACCAGTAGGCGTCACTAGGCACTAATAGGCACCAAACCAAATATTTGTTTATCCAATGAAATCGAAGGAAAAATCAATGGGCACGAAATCGCACTATGAACTTTGTGCCTTGTGTTGGTTAGAATTGATGCCCAAATTTCGTGCCTAATTCAAGCGATATTTCGTGCCCTAGAGTTTACAGTGCATATCTGCATTTGCCTTTCTATGATGTTTACCAACGTAGTAAGTAACATGGGTTTTGGGTCCACTATCGGTCAGCGATGCAAAACTTGTGTTTTCGTTTAGTGCGGTGTGTGTATCAAGTCATAGAAATTGGTCCTGCAAGAAAATTTTTTTTGAATGATCTTCCTTAAGGTTTGATTGAATTTCAAATTAATTTGTCATTTACATTCTTTTCTTAGGCGCTGTTGCATTTACTTGCTTGTAAAATGGAATATCCACATTCTATGTTGTTGATATCTCCTGCACTATAGTCACATAAAATCTGTGATAATTCCTGGCGGTTTCCATTGATCAATGATTGCATCAGCACGGGCTTGATAGGCAATCAACATAATTAAATAAGAAATGATTAATCATCTAATTCTTAGGAATCAATTAAATTTTCATTGATTGTCCATTTTTCACTACTTAAAACCTGTAAAGGATATGGGATAAAAATGGGACAAATATGTCCCATAAGTAAAATCTCGCGCTACCAGTGAGCACAAGCACGTTGGTGTTATCGTCGCGTGATGTAATTAATAGTATTTTAGCGACAGTCATTTATGCGGATCACTGCTGTAAAATGCAGCACAATTTGAATTTGAAATATAAAAAATATTAGTTGAAATTCAAATGTCTTGATTTTATTATTTTCAAGTTATTCAACTTTCATGACCAAATTTTCACTCTAGAGCAGGGTGCGCAACCTTTTGCATTTTCGGCCGCCATTTCGAAGGCCGAAGGAATCACGGCCGCACTTAACAACTAGGTCTTTTTATGTTACACCACTCAAATTAGCTTCCGCTGATGAATGACGCTGTGAAAATTGCATAAAGGCCTTGTAAAGACTTGTAAAGGCTTTGTAAAGAAGGAGTTAGTAAGTTAATCCATATACGACCGACGGACATTTTTGACCCAAAAAGATTTTAAGCCTAAGGTGTTATCAGCACTTGAAAAGTTGAAAGCATGTTTTTTCCAACCGAAGGAGAAAGCACTTTACTAAGCTACTGTAATATAAAGGAATCACGGGCTAGACAAAATTCATTCATTCATCACAGATCCGGTCTATTCTGGGGATTCACTCGTATATAGGCCTACGCATTTCTAGAGCCTCGTATATAAGGGTGCCTGCCTACCTTGCGTTATTTTTGAAGCCATAAAGTATCTTATTATTACTAATCCCAAAACAATTATTATTACAACCCAAAACGTGAGCCTTAAATTTAATGATAAATGTCAAATATGAACACAACTGAAATTTTTACATATTTTATTTATGAAAATACGCAAAATCTAGCTAGGTAGAAATACAATATCTCGTAAAGAAATTACAAAATCTTTCGATTCAATCCGCTATTTCACACAGCACACAACAATACCGCTGCAGAAATGATCTAGCAGGCATCCTTATTCAAATCATGGACTTGAAGCTAGCGCGCGAGCAATTCGATCAAACTACAACTGTCCCTTTTGTTCCTTTTAGCTCAGAGGTTCCCAACCTGTGGTACGCGAAGGAATTTTGAAGGGCAAGCATGGGAGATTTAT